>JAPPVO010007149.1:0-111375 GCA_030407325.1 Camellia japonica
GGAATTTCCGAGACTAAAGTCTGGTTTAAATACCCAGGGGGGTGCACCCCCGGCTTGAAATCTGTATGGAAACCCCATAGGTTGAGGCGGCGTGTTTACGCCTCGATTCTGGATACTGAACCAACCTAGTACATCGCCCTGTTGGTAAGATAGGGAAAGCTGCAATCGTAGCCGTTGCATCATCATGCATCGTCATGCCTCATTTGTAAATACTGCATATGCATTGCATTTCAAAAAACAAAAACAAAACACAACACATGCATTTGTCATCCATTGCATTGTAGCTTGCATGCATTCCATTGCATCACCTCCATCTATGGCTTGCGCCCTTCCTTGTTGAGCTTGGTCTGGTATGTGCCCATATTTTTCGTGCCAAAACACAGTTGTCGAGCTTTTGTGTCCGAGCCTTGAGGGTAGCGGCACCGTTTCTGTGTTAGATACGGTTTGTATGTGTACATGCCTTTCCTAGGCAAGATTCGGTTTGGCCCGCGTGCCATATCCCTTGTATCCATATCCATTGCATTGTAGCTTGCATGCATTCCATTGCATCACCTCCATCTATGGCCTGCGCCCTTCCTTGTTGAGCTTGGTCTGGTATGTGCCCATATTTCTCGTGTCGAAACACAGTTGTCAAGCTTTTGTGTCCGAGCCTTGAGGGTAGCGGCACCGTTTCTGTGTTAGACATGGTTTGTATGCGTACATGCCTTTCCTAGGCAAGATTTGGTTTGGCCCGCGTGCCATATCCATTGTATCCATTTCCATTACATTGTAGTGTAGTTATTGCATCCGACATTAGGATCATTATTCCCTCCTCAGCAGGTCGTTCCCCCACTTATGTCATTCCACCCAATACTTGTTCTTGTGTCCGTGCGAAGTACTCGTAGATCAGACATCGTTCTATGGGAGACGGACTTGTCACCTCCATCAATCTATTTGACATTCGTGTGATTCCGAACCGCTTACGATTGAATCATGATTCAATTGCCCTGCACGTAGTTTGCATATAGTTTCAATTGCATTGCATTATTAGTTGCATTATTCATACATAGTTTTGTATATTTTGCATATTATTTAGCATTCGCATTGCATATGTCATGCATGTTGCTAACCATATTGTACTTGCTAAGTTTGCTTTCTTTGCAGGCACGATATTGTATGTACGGCTCATTGAGGCGGTACAACCGGACGAGCCGCACAGGTATGGTATCTCCCGAGTGAGACGTTTTGAGAATCGCATAATTCTCTTACATCCTTTCTGCATTGTGATGTAGACTATTGCATGTTAGCTTATAACTGTCGCATGTATGCTTCATTACAGCTTTCCTTGCATGATCATAAGTTATGCTCGGCTTCTTGCATTTTCAGTTGCATCTTGCCCCCGCCTACGGGCGCATACCTTATCTGCGGCTTGTATGCCTGAGCATGAACTACGCTGGTTTGATTCCTTAGGGGATACGTAGGCAGCTTGCGAGTTCAACCATTTGCGCTTTGTATGTTTGTCCAAGTCTTCGGCCTTGTCAAAAATGGTCGTCTCTGGGCTTTGACATTCACACCGTCATTGTTATGACTTTCGAGTTCTGTCAAAGAGGGGCAACTGTAGACACCCCATTTTTGACCGTCCTCAAGACTTGGACGTCACCGCTTGAACACTCGGTGATTATCCATGTTTGTGTTCGTTTGGAGTTCCCGGAGTTCTCGGCTACGCGCCTTGCCTCAGGACCTCCGAACTCGATCGTTTTGTGTCTGGTTTTGCACCAAACACTTGTGCTTTGCCTTGGAGGGGCAGGGAATGCCTTGTGAGGCATCCCCACACACCACCGGCTGTGGCTAGAGGCCACCGGCTGGCTGGTGTGGCCACCGGCACTATATTGTGCCGGTCGGCACTCTTTGTCCGGTCGGCACTATTTTGGCGAAATGACCATTTTGCCCTGCCGACCACTTTACAGCTGTTTTTGGAGATATTTTCAGACAGCTTTCTGGTGTTTGTTTCCCCTCCATACACGTGTATGGAGGGATGAGCCCTTTTGATGCCTTAACTTGTAAGTTTTCATGCCTATAAGAAAAAGGCTCTTCTCTTGGCTCAAGGGTTAGAAAAATTTGGAGAGTTAGAGAAAAAAGAGAGAGAGAAGCTCTGGTTTTTCTAGGGTTTGAGTTGCTTACACCTTCTATCTCTATCCTTCTCTTGTGTGTCTAGGTGTTTTGTGCCTTACTATTGCACACAAACACCTAGTGTCTCACCTTCTCCTTACAACTGAGGTTCTAAGGACTGTTTTTTAGTGTTCTTGACTGGTTTGGAGCTCAAGGAGGCAACTCCAACCTTTGTGAAGAAAAGCTTCAAGGGTAAGAAACTTACTTTATTTACCCCATTTTTGCACTCCATTTTTGCCTAGTTTAACACAGTTTTTGAGCTTAGTGTTTGGCACAAAAAAGTTCTGTTTTTTAACCCTCTTTGTTGTATATTAAGGGTGCTAGGTGATTTGGGTAGCTTTGACCACCCTTAGGCCTTGAAAAGGCCATTTTTTGTGCTATTTTGGAGAGATCCGGGACTTGTGTGCTTGGACCTTTCCACCACTGAAATCTTGAGGGATTTCAGTGGTGGAGATGGTGTCTTAAAGTCCTAGCAAAGGGGGGGGCCACCCCCTCTCCTTGATGTCCTTGAAAAGGGCAAATTTTGCTTCCTTATGGAGCTTCATGCTTGAGTGTGTGTTGAGCATGTTTGACTTGTTTTCCATGCTTATATTGCCATGTCATAACATGATTTCAAGTTGGTTTTGGTCTCCTATGCATGCTTAGTATAGTTGCCTTGTAATACCCCCTTTATGCCTTAACATGTCTAGGTAGTGTGCCTCCATTTCTAGCATGTTTTAGGCTTGTGTTTGTGAAGAATATGTGCTCATATTACCATGTTTTAGGTCTGTCCATAAGTATTTTGGTCAATCTTAGCATGTTTAATATAGCCCCTTTGCATTTGGCTTGTTGGCCTTAAGAGCATGAATGTGTAGCATGCTTTACTTGCATAGTTTTTGATGGTTTGGAACCATTTCATGTGCTATTTCAGTCCCCTAGAGGTGCTTGTATGTTTACATTACATGCTTCTTTGTGACTTCTTAAGCTTGTGTTGCATGCCCCATGTTTAGGCCTTGTTGCATGCCTTAGATTGCATGCCTCTTAGATGCCATCTAAGTGGCCCTTTGGGCCTACTTTGACATGCTAAAAGTCTGTTTTGGGTTGATTAATGCATGCCATAATTGCCTTGCATAGGTGTGGTTCAATACCCCATTGACTTGTATTAAGCCTAGACCATTTGCATGCCTTGTTTGGCATGCTTTATTGCATGATTTGGCATCATGTTTGACATAAATTTCAGAGCTTTCCATGCATGCTTTTAGCCCATGTTTGGCCTCTTTAAGTGTGCTTGAATGTTGCTTATTTATGCCTTGGGTTTGGAACCTCAACATGTGCATATGTGTGTGTGTGTTTAGTCCCCCATTCTAGACACTTTGGCTACTGATTTTTGGGCCTTTTAGAGTTGCCTAATTCATGTATAAGTCCATCCCCCATTGGTTTGCATGTTTGCTTGTATGCATTGCATAAGTGCATTACATTGTTCACTTTGCATGATAGATAACATGCTTAGGGTTGCATCACATTCGCATGCATGTTAGGCCTCTTGAAGTGAAGTATGATAGAGGTTTGGCACCCTTGTTTGCTTGATTGCATTGCATGCATTTGAAATTAAAATTGCACTCTCGGTTCTCTGGGCCATCATGCATGGAAATGCGTGATTGGTGGTCCGGGAACCGAGGCACATCCCCCTTTGAGTCAAAAATATGATGAGGATTGTGTTCGGTGCATACATGCGTTGAATCACATTGCCATGCATTTTGTTGCCCTCTGCTGCTGTGAGTTACAGGTTTTGCAGGCATTTTGTGCCGACCGGCACTGTTTAGTGCCGACCGGCAGTGAATTGGCAGCCGATAGCTTCACTCAGTGCCGGTGGCCACATTCTTCAGCCGATGGTGTTGTACCCCAGCCGGTGGTACTCCCCAGTGCCCTGAGAGGCACTCCTGGGACTTTGGCAATTTTCAGAGGAGGATAGCAGGGAAAACAGAGGCACACTTGCATGACAGTGCGATTCTGAGCGAATCCCGGGCGCACGACGTATTTGGGCCCTCCTCCCGAGGCATTTACTGTTTTAATTAGATTAATTATTTGTCTAATTAATTTAGTGAATTTGTAATAATTAATTAGCTTGCGTAGTTAATTATTTGTATTATTCTTTCGGTCCCTCCGAGCGAGGGCAAAATTGTAATAAGTGTGTGTGGGTGGGTGCATGTCTTCCAATCCCCACTTCTTTCTCTCCCTTTTACTTACCTGCTTTTGATGGTTAGTATTAGGGCATACTTATTTTAGCATACCTTATGCAATGCATGCGTGCATTCATGCATTTGTTGACATGCATCGGGCTCGGTACATCATGCAAAACTGCATTGTATTTCAATCCCAAAATTGAATACGTGATAATTGTTGCATTTCATGTGCCATGCTTAGGATAGCCGAGCCTGTCTAGATTACATTCCGTATGCGATGCATTAGCCACTTAACATGAACTAGGTCATGCATGTTTGCTAACCGGGTTATTGTTTTTGGCACGGAGTACGATGTAAGTTTTTATGCTTTAGCACTTCGCATGCGTGTGAATGTTAACATGACAGTATGCTTGCCATGCGGCTAAGTGCTTATGTGATAAACTGCTTGAATGCCTGTGGGTGGAGGTTGGATTGCGTGAGTTGGAACAACTCATTGAAATCCGTATTTTAGCCTACTTACGAGTAGCAAAATCTAACACGTTTTTCAAGGCAAAACGGATATGCAATGTTTATTTCCAAGTTAGGCAATCTAGTCTATACTTTTGTGCTGCGCGCATAACATAGTAATTCTAGGTTGATAATTGGAATAAGAGCATGTAATGTTTTCAAAAATGGATATCACGGTTAGTAGAGGCCGGTCTTCGGACCGGGCGAAAGGGGGTGCTCATAGCTGACCTTCCCCGATCGTACCCAAGCTCCCGAGCCAAGACCACTTTGGTGATGACGGACATGTGGCCTTCGGCACCGAGTCAGGGTTTCCTAAATTTCCCATTTTAAAATATTTAGGTGGCGACTCTGTAATCTGGCAAAGCAGTCCATGTTTGGCACTACTTTTTCAAATATCTGTTTTTCTTCAAAACGATTTGCCGGATTTGGACTCTTTGGTTCAGATTTAGAACCGCGACACAAATCGAGTCCGAACTGTAGCCGAGGTCCCCCGCGGACGTGCTACATTGATGCATCCAAGATAGCTGCTGGTTGGCTTGCGGCCATTTCATCCCCAATCGTGGAAACCACGAAGTTATCCCCCAAGCACTCTTGGTCGATCGGAGGATCAGAGAGGAGACATGCCAGTGCTACCCCCATTTCAAATTCTGTGCCCTCAGGATCCCCTGCTTTATTCTGCTCAACCTCAGTTGTTGGGTCTGTCTGCTCTGTGGCAACGTCATCCCCAGATAGTTGCAGATCGAAGAAGATTTCGAAGCCTGGTACGCGCTTCTTCTCCGCGTTTATCCATGGCTCTGGAAAGCCGCAAAATGGAAAATCCTCCCCCTCCCGGACGAAGCGTCCGTTCAGGGTACCCTGAATGAGTCTGTGTATTAGATCAAAAGGCTTCCCAGCCTGCTTCGCTCTGGCTCTGCCGGCCATTTCCTTTCCTTTCCTCACCCAGTCCTCTTTGGTGGGCAAATAACCCAGTCCAAAGGTATGCGGGTTGTGTGGCACTTCGGCCAACGCTGCGACTCCTTTCCTGCCGCTCCTTCCTAATCCCATCCCGGGAATATGTTGTAGCTTGTTCATGAGGTAGACGGATTGAGCACTAACGTACACACCTTCATTCACAGCCATAATGTTCTGTACTACCCGGGCCTCAGCCAAAGTGAATCCTGATAAGAATACATCTTCTGTGCCATGCTCAATTTCCAGGACTGGCGTGGATACCTCCGGAGGCGGATGGATTGATGAGTTCCCGAATACAGTGGCTACTCCCTTTCCATAGGGGTATTTCACCATCTGATGTAGAGTGGAAGAGACTGCCTTTACTTGGTGCAGCCACGGCCGCCCCAAGAGTAAGTTGAAGGTTGCGGGAACGTCCAAGACATGAAATTGGATGTTGTGTTGTCCTGGACCAACCTTGGTTTGAATCTTGACAATCCCCATCACTTCCCTACTCGTATTATCGTAAGCTTTGATCACCTGAGTTGTTGGTGTGAAGTCCGCGGGCTTCAACCCAACTGCATATGCTGTTCTGACTGGGCAGACATTGATAGCGGACCCGGTATCAACAAGTACCATCGGTATCCATTTATCTCTACACTCCACGGAGACGTAGAGAGGTTTGTTATGGTTCACGCCCTCAGGCGGCAATTCTTTGTCTGAAAAGGTTAATGCCGGGGAACCTCCTCCCGGAAAAACCAGCCCAACCAGTTGCTCTGGTGTAGTTTCGATGGAGAGTTTGGCCTTGTCCATGGCAGATAGGACGGCCTGTCTGTGCACCCTTGATGCCATAAGCAGTCCCCAGATGGAGATATCTGCTTGTATCTTCTTCAATTGCTTGAGTACAGCTTCTTCTTCAATCTGTTTCTCTCTCTGTTTCTCAGCCTCTTTATCTTTCCCAGATGCTTCAGGTTGGTCCAAATGTTGGGGTTTGAAATACCGCCCACTTCTGGTCATGTGAGCGATCTCGTCGATATACCAGGTATCATCTGGTTGGTTACCTGCCCAATCTTCGTCTGTGTGGGCAAGACATAAGTCGTCGTCTTCCCACCACATTCTGTCGGCAGCCGACAGACATCTGTCCGGCTCCGGTACGATCGTGCTCGCAGCACCTCCAGTCTTTATGCCCACAGCATTTTCCGTCTCTGTGCACACAGCACTTTCGACCCCCACATGGGCCTTGGCTTTTCTGATTCTTTCGGAATCGTCGAATCTTTGTTGTTCCAACTGCGTCAGTACAGCTGGTTGTTTAAGATTCCCTGTATTTACGATCCCCAAATTCTGAGCGAAATTCTTAACGTCGGCGCTCTCCGGCGGTAGATTCTGACCCTCGGTCCTTCCGGCCATTAATGATACTCTCGCCCCTGTTGGGCTCTGTTCTGATTGAAATTCTGCAACGTCTGGCTGATCATCTAACCACCCGACAACTTCTGCCGACTCCTCATAGTCGAACCAGTTGATTGCAGCATCTCCTGATTCTTGGTCGTTGAAGAACTGGAAGTTGGCAAAGTCCTCTTCCACTGTTGTCAGATCATCTGCCCCTTGTTCAAGTCTGTCCCCCCGAATCATACACAGCTCAGCTTTTTCTGGTAGCCCCACACTCAGTTTAGACTGGCCCACTGATAAGATGTACTCGCTTGGATCATAGGCTCTTCCAGCTAAATTCCCAGGCTGTTCCATCCCAGACTCAACAATTCTGCTCTCCTCTGAAACCTGCCCCGTTTCATCTTCGGTGGTCACCACCACAGGCTTAGATTGGGTTGTGAAGGTGTCCAACATGCACAAGTCAGTGCAATCAGGAAGGATCACCTCCGGCTTGGGTAGGTGAGAGGGAGTAATATAGATGCTAGGATCGTAGGATACGACCCCAGTTTGGATGAGGTTGACTCTTTTGGGTGGAGGGGCTTGGTTGTGTGGTGAGAGAGGATTTGTTGTGACGTTGGGTTTCTCAGGAGGCGCGATCACCTGCTTGTCGATAAGATCTTGGATCTCATGACGCAATCTATAGCAACGGTCGGTGTCATGACCGTGCTGTTGGTGGTACGCACAGTACTTTGCTGGGTCATGAGAGGGAGGGAGTGGATTTGGTAATGGCCTCGGCTCTAAAGGTGTCAGATGCTTCTTTCTGATTAACACCCCGAGAGCCTTGGACAAAGGCATGTATAGTGGAGTGAAGGTTCTTTGGCCTCTGGGTTGAAATCTCGAGGCTTGGTTACTGCTCTCGGAGGTACTGGAAAAAGGTGTGGCCGCTACGGGCCTTGGTTGGGAAGGGGGAGTGGTGGTGACCATACCGACCTCAGAAGTCCTTGTATTTGCAGCGCCACTCGGGCCTGCGTTGTTATTGCAGTTGAATGTCCTTCGGGGCTGCTCCCGGTCCTGGTCAATCAAACCTTGCTTCATTGCATCCTCGATCTGTACCCCCATCTCGTGTAAGTCTGAGAAGGTGGGAAAAGGGAGTACGATCATTTTCTGCGTTAACTTCGGTTGAAGATTGCGCACAATCATCCGAATTTGATCTTTATCTGTAGGCCTCAAGGTCATCATCGATGCCTTTGCTCTCCACCGAGCCACAAAATCAGAGAAAGATTCTTTGGGTTCCTGCCTCGTCGTTTCGAGATCACGGGTTGTAATCTCGATCTGTGTATTATACGAGTACTGCGCAACGAAGGCCTCAGCCATCTCATCCCAATTTCTCTTCACATCATCTTCTAACTTGGCGTACCAGATGGCCGCCACCCCCGACAAAGTTCTGCCGAACAAGGAAAGCTTTTGCGGTCGGGTTAGGCCCATTGGCCTCAGGATGTCTGAAAATAGACGGAGATGGACCATAGGATCCCCTGACCCATCAAAACGGTCAATCTGTGGCATCTTGAATCTGTCTGGCAATGTTACAGCCACGTTAGTGTACCCATCTTCGATGTCTGGGATGGCCTTCACCCCCTGCGACTTCTTGAAGAGTTTCTCCAACTTACTCAGCTTCAGTGCTGTATGATCTACCTCGAACTCAAAGGGAGAGTCCGGGTGGTTGGGTGTAAGATTCTTGGACAGTTGAGGCAGAAGCGGGGGCGGAGCCAGCCCCGTTGGAAGATTAGTGTCCTCTTGGATATTTTGGACATTGGGTAGGGTGTTCTGAGTATTCGGGAGAGCATTCTGAGGATTTGGAGGATTCGGCAAGATGTTCTGACCAGTAAGTGTCTGCTCGGGTAATGGAGCCGCTGGTGGAGGAGGAACCTGATGTGAAGCAGACGCTGCATTCTGCTGTTGCAGCCTTGTAATCAGCTCGGCCTGCTGGGCCATAACTGCGGCTTGTTGTTTAGAAAATTCCGCTTGGCGGATGGAATCCTCTTGCATCTGCCTCATGCTTTCTTGCATCTGGCGCATCATCGCCTCTACCACTGATGTATTCTGCTGTTCCATCTGGATGCCTGGTAAATGTACTTCTATGGCCTTGACACACTACGCCTGGTAGCCCCTGCTCTGACACACTACGCCTCATTGGCCTTCTTCTAGCAACTGGGGGTAGAGAGTGGAACACTGGATGTCCGTCAACGAGATCCTCGGATCGGTTGAGTCGGCGACCTCGTGTCCAATGTGCTTGGGGGGTATCTACTGGTTCGGAAGCAATCGTGCTAAAAACTGCCCTAGCAAAAGATAATAAAGCAAAAAAGGAAATAAATAACCAGAAAAACGGGCAGCATAACAGCTTAAATTAAATACACACAACACACAGTCGGGCATACAACACGCAGTTGATAAGCTGAAAATACACTGTCCTCAATCACTGATCACTGTTCCTGTATCACTGTTCCCCAAAACTGAATCGGATATCCGCAGACAACTGATTCTCAGATACTGACTGATGCCCGCAGGCCTGAATGATGCCCGCAGGCCTGATGCCCAAACTTATAGACTGATACATGCATTCCTGTAGAGACGCATTCTAAAGCACATAACAGATAAGTGAGAGCCAAAACACCCCTATGTTGGGGGTAGGGTTTCCCTGTCCTATTTTGTCAGGAGCTAGGGTTTCACTACGACGCACGCAGCGGTTTCAAACAACCTATAAACAGGTAAGCAACCTGTCCTAGTTTGGAATGGTCACTATGGATCGAATATGCACTAGGTCGAATGGTCAAAAGGGGTGCCCCGGTAAAACCGGGGTTTGTGTTCCCATGCTGTCAGAGCCCAGAGCCGATCAGCCTTATGGACATGCCTTGACAAGACAAGCCTCCGGCAAATCGTTCGGGAATGGCATATGGCAAACACGGTGTCCTAGGCGCACCGATGCAAATGCAATGCAAAGAAACACACAAGTGTAGTCAAAAATAGATATCATGAGTTTGAGTCAAGTTCTCTAAGTCCCCAGCAGAGTCGCCAGAAACTGTAGACGTCCCCGAACGCCCCGGGAGGGTTAAGTCCCGTTCCGTTCATATTGGGGTCACTACAGTTCAAGGACATGACCTCGCTACAACTCGGACTCGATTTGGGTCACGGTTCTTAATGTTGAACCAAAGAGTCCAAATCCGGCAAATCGTTTTGGAAAACAGATTTTTTGAAAGAAGTGCCAAACATGGACTGCTTTGCCAGATACAGAGTCGCCACCTAAATTTTTTTTAATGGAAATTTAGGAAACAAACCCGACTCGTTGCCAAAGGCCACGTGTCCGTCATCACCAAAGTTGCCTCGGCTCGGGAATTGGGTACGATTGGGGAAGGTCACTTCGTGAGCACCCCGCTCGCCCGGTCAAAGACCGGCCTCTACTAACCATGATATCTTATTTTGAAAACATTGTATGTTCTTATTCCGATTATTAGCCTAGGTTACTATGTGATGTTCGCAGCAAACAAGTATAGACTGGGCCGCCTGAATTGGAATAAAACATTTCATGTTTGTTTGTTTGAAAATGGTTTGATGGTGCTACCCGCAGGTAGGCTAAGACGCGGATTTGCCACCCTCAGGTGGGCTTAGAAAAATAGGTTTTTGCCACTATCTAGTGGGCTTAAAACAAACATTTGATGAATTGTCCCGATCCAAGTAACTCAGCCTCCACCCACAGGCATTCAAGGCAGTTATATCACATAAGCACATAGCCTCATGGCAAGCATGCTATTCATGGCAACACTCACACGCATGCAAGGATGCTAAAGCATAAAACTCACCGAGTACTCCCAGCCAAAAACAGAAACTACATTAGAAATCATGCATGATCCTAAGATACAGAAATGCCTAATGCAACACATGCAATGATGCAACTATAGCAGGCTCGGCTATTCTAAACATGGCATATGAGATGCAACAGCTAACACGTACTCAACTTGGAATTGAAATGCAAATGCAGTTTGTATGATGCGCCGAGCCCGGTGCGTGCAAAACAGATGAATGAATGCAGACATGCTATCATACCATATGCTAATTGAAATATGCCCTATATCTAACCATCATAAGCGGGTAAATAAAAGGGAAGAAAGACGTGGGGTTGGAAGACATACATCACACTCACCCACACTTATTACAATTATGCCCTCGCGCAGAGGGTCCGAATAAATAATACAGTCCGAAATAAAAGAATAATACAGTCCGAAATTACAGTCCGAATAATACAGATTTCTAAGTAATTAGCAAATTAACTAAGAAAGCTTTAAACTGGCATGCAAGCCAGGGGCTGCCTCGCTTCTGATGAATGATGTATGCTGGGCTGCCTTTGCGCAGAAATCCACTGGGATGCCCCAATCGGCCTCTGTTTGCAATGTTTCTCAAAATGCGTGCCCGACTCTGAAAAGTTGCTGATTCCTTATTTTACTGCAACAGAGAGCAGGAAAAGGGCATAGCAATGTATTTCACAGATATATGCATGCCTCGATTCTCGTGCCACCAATCACGCATATCGATGCATGATGGCCGAGGAATCGGATTGCACAACTCAATATAGGGTGCAATGCAGATGAATGCTACAACAAAACCTAACTCCATCATGGGTAATCCGGAGTGTCGGTGACTGGGGAATTGAGACTCGTTCCGTCACTCGGAGTACAAAACGCGCCTCGTTTCCCGTGCCCGGGCTAACTCCTATCCCGAACACGATGCAATATGCATGATATGCATGAATGCAACTAATATGCAATCCTAACATACACAATGCTATGAAATGAGACGTCTCGGAATGCGTGCCAGACGGGCACGCAAACCGAGGCGATGATCCTAAGGCATGAAATGACATGAAATATGATATGGAATGAGACTAAAATGAGATGTCTCGAAGTGCGTGCCCACGGGCACGCAAACTGAGAAAATGGCATACGAAATGCAATGATGCGAAAATGGCATACAGAATGCAGAATGGACTTATACCAACATGAGAGAGCCTCAGCCACTCTCACACGGGAGGCCGTCGGCTGAAAATGAGATGCCTCGAGATGCGTGCACACGGGCGCGCAAACCGAGGAAATGGCATACGCAATTAAAATGATATGCAAAATGCAAAATGGACTTACACTAACATGAGTGAGCCTCAGCCGCACTCATATAAGAGGCCGTCGGATGAAAATGAAGTGCCTCGAGATGCGTGCACACGGGCGCGCAAACCGAGGCGATGGATTAAAGCATGAAATGACATACGAAATGCGAAATGGACTTATACTAACATGAGTGAGCCTCAGCCACACTCACATGAGAGGCCGTCGGATGAAAATGAAGCGCCTCGAAATGCGTGCACACGGGCGCGCAAACCGAGGCGATGCATTTAAGCATGGAATAACATGGAAAATGATATGCAAACATGCAAATGGAATTTCAGCACTTACAAATGATGCAAAACAGTCCCGAAAGGCGGGGGAATGACACCGAATGTCCGGAATGGTCCCGAAATGCGATAATAAGCACCCGGAATGGCCTATAGCCACACTAAACATGCATGGTTGGTACATGGTATGCAAAACAGTAGCAAGGAAGCCCCAAAATAGCATTATTCACAGTACAAAACATGGCGAAATAATGAGCATAGATAGGACAACAATAGCATGCAAAAATACGAGCCAAGAGAGGGGTATTGAAGCAAGTGGTGTATGCGATGCTCAAACTGAAAAGTACCCTTCTACAACACTGATGAGGGACTCAAAATATGAACATTTACAGTAGATGACATCCCCCAACTCAGTATGCAAACATGGTAAAAATGCTATGCAAGAATGAGGATATATAAGGCTATAACACGAAGTACCCCAAACATTCATCAAACCAACAAAGACCCTCAATGAAATATGTCAAGAAGATCAAAATATGGATATTTTCAGTACTGATGATGGCTGAAATCAGAAGCTAGATAAGCTTAAAAAGCATGCAAAATAGGGGCCAAAGAGGGGTATAAAGACAAGTATAACATGGAGACCCCAAACAAGATTGATCCCTTCTACAATGTTGTAGAGGGACACAAAATAAGCTCACTCACAGTTCATGACATGCTCCAAAACAGACTGCATGTAGGTCAAATAAATCATGCAAATTTACGGTAAATTGAAGGAATTGTGAAGCAAGTGTATGATAGATAGGCCAAACAGGGTTGAGCCCTTCTTCAATGTTGAAGAGGGGCTCAAAATGGGCCCACTCACAGTTTATGTCATGCTCGAAATCAGATCAATCATAGGCCTAATATTTCATGCAAAAAACAAGGGTAAAACATGGATTCAAAGCAACTTGCACATGGAGCATGAAAACAAGGTTGAGCCCTTCTTCAACATTGAAGAGGGCCTCAAAATAAGCACAATATCAGTTCATGAGATGCTCCAACTCAGATCACACATAGGCCAAATATTCAATGCAAAATAATGGCATATAAGAGGATATTGAGACAAGTGCAAGATGGAGGGCTCAAACAGAGTTGAGCCCTTAAACAAATATTAAAATGAGCTCAAAAGAGGACCACTTTCAGTATTGGTCGGAGCTCAAAACAGTGAGAAAGTAAGGTTAAGAAAGAAAGCAAGAAAATGGTGTAAAAGAGGGAATTAGAGACTTACCCTTGAAGACCTCACTTTTGCTACCTCTTGGCTTGAGGAAAATTGCTTCTAAGCCTCTCAAGAATCCTTCCTTGCTGCTGGAAATGGATTGGTGATGGTGATGCTTGATAATGCTCAAGAAATGGCACTAAACTTGAAGATTTTAGAGAGATTGAGAAGAGATGTGTGTATATATGCTTGAAGGCAATGTTTCTAACCCCTTAAACAAAGATGAAGCTGCTGTTATATGGACAAAAGGAGGGGTGTAAAGTGGAGGGAAATGCACCCAAGCATTCCCCTCAAAATATCCCCGGATACAGATCTTTTCTGGGGGAAAAAGGTGCATAGCTGTAAGAACACATCCCAAGGAGCATGGCCGGCCAAGTGCTTTTTCTGGAGGTGGCCGGCCGGCACCCCCCATGGCCGGCCGGCCAAGGGGTAAAAATGAACTCTTGAATTAATGGCCGGCCACCACACATTGGTGGCCTCCCATGTGTGCTGAACAAGACCCTATGGTTCAATTCTGACAACTCTGAAACAGGAGAAACAACAAGCCACTTTTCAAAGAGGGTCAAAAATGAAAGGAAGAATTACTGGCCGGCCAGGTGTTTTTAGGGTCCTCCCATGTGTGTACAACACGAATATGTGGTTTTGGCTCGAAGAAAATAGCCCTAGGGTGGTCAACATTGGCCCGGAAGTGAGAAAAACGGGCGCCGGGGGGCGCCGGAAGAGCATAACAGGTTGCTTGGACAATTGCTAGCCTCCCACCCTCCAGTGATCTTCTGATGATGATAAAAACAGAGGTACCTGCCAAAAATGAACAAAAACGATGCAAAACGAATGCCCGGGGACCAAAACACGCAGTTCGAGGTCCCGAAAATAGGCTAAGCACCGAAAGTGGCATTCGGCCACGAAGTGGGTATCTAAGACCCCAGTGTCCCTCGTTATGATAAAACAGAGGTACCTGCCAAGAACCGAGGAGGAATCGGAGAATGGTTGGGTGGTCCCGAACGAGGCACACGGCCTGATGGCTCCGCCAAAAACCGGGAACCGGGCTCCGAAATGGGCAAAATAGCCTACGGCCACAAAATGTAGCCCACGGCTACTGAGAGATGGTCTACGGGACCTCTCCCTCCCTCAGGAAAGAAAACAGAGAAAAACCGAGTCTGGTTCGCAAACGAGGAAAGGCACAGAAGGAGTTCGAGAAGTTCCGGAGGAGTCCGGAGGCAGGGCGCACAGCCGCGACTCTGAGACTTCTGAACGAGCACAATATGCAACATCACCGAGCGCTCAATCGGTGACATCTGAGTCTTAAGGTCGGTCAAAAATGGGGTGTCTACACTCGCGCTATTTTGCGCGTCGCACTATTTTTTACAATATCACTTGCACTATTTTGTGCGTCGCACTGTTTTGTGCTGTTTATCACTCGTCCTATTTTGCGCTTCGTACTGTTTTGTGCAGTTCACACTCGTGCTATTTTGCGCGTCGCACTGTTTTGTGCAGTTTATCACTCGCGCTATTTTGCACGTCGCACTGTTTTGTGCAGTTCACACTCGCGCTATTTTGCGCGTTGCACTGTTTTGTGCAGTTCACACTCGCGTTATTCTGCGCGTCGCACTGTTTTGTGCAGTTCACACTCGCGCTATTTTGCGCGTCGCACTGTTTTGTGCAGTTCACACTCGCGCTATTTTGCGCGTCGCGCTGTTTTGTGCAGTTTATCCTTCACGCTTTTTGCGCGTCGCTCTGTTTTGTGCGGTTCACACTCGCTATTTTGTGTGTCGCACTATTTTTTGCAGTTTATCACTCGCACTATTTCGCGCGTCGCACTGTTTTGTGCAGTTTATCACTCGCGCTATTTTGCGCTTCGTACTATTTTTCGCAGTTCACACTCGTGCAATTTTGCGCGTCGCACTGTTTTTTGCAGTTCACAATCGCGCTAATTTGCGCATCGCACTATTTTGTGCAGTTCACACTCGCGCTATTTTGCGCGTCGCACTGTTTTGTGCAGTTTATCACTCGCGCTATTTTGTGCGTCACACTGTTTTGTGCAGTTCACACTCGCGCTATTTTGCGCGTCGCATTGTTTTGTGCAGTTTATCAATCGCGGTATTTTGCACGTCGCTCTGTTTTGTGCGGTTCACACTCGTGCTATTTTGCGCGTCGCACAGTTTTTTGCAGTTTATCACTCGCCCTATTTTGCGCGTCGCACGATTTTGTGCAGTTTATCACTCTCGCTATTTTGCGCTTCGTACTGTTTTGTGCAGTTCACACTTGCGCTATTTTGCGCGTCGCAATGTTTTTTGCAGTTTATCACTCGCGCTATTTTGCGCGACGCACTGTTTTGTGCAGTTCACACTCGTGCTATTTTGCGCGTCGCACTGTTTTGTGCAGTTTATCCCTCGCGCTATTCTGCACGTCGCTCTGTTTTCTGCGGTTCACACTCGCGCTATTTTGCGCGTCGCACTGTTTTGTGCAGTTCACACTCGCGCTATTTTGCGCGTCGCACTGTTTTGTGCAGTTTATCAATCGCGCTATTTTGCACGTCGCTCTGTTTTGTACGGTTCACACTCGCGCTATTTTGCGCGTCGCACTATTTTTTGCAGTTTATCACTCGCACTATTTTGTGCGTCGCACTGTTTTGTGCAGTTTATCACTCGTGCTATTTTGCGCTTCGTACTGTTTTGTGCAGTTCACACTCGTGCTATTTTGCGCGTCGCACTGTTTTGTGCAGTTCACACTCGCGCTATTTTGCGCGTCGCACTGTTTTTTGAAGTTTATCACTCGCGCAATTTTGCGCATCACCTACTTTTGTGTAGTTCACACTCGCGCTATTTTGCGCGTCGCACTGTTTTGTGCAGTTTATCACTCGCGCTATTTTGCACGTCGCACTGTTTTGTGCAGTTCACACTCGCGCTATTTTGCGCGTCGCACTGTTTTGTGCAGTTCACACTCGCGTTATTCTGCGCGTCGCACTGTTTTCTGCAGTTCACACTCGCGCTATTTTGTGCAGTTTATGCTTCGCGCTTTTTGCGCGTCGCTCTGTTTTGTGCGGTTCACACTCACTATTTTGTGCGTCGCACTGTTTTTTGCAGTTTATCACTCACACTATTTCGCACGTCGCACTGTTTTGTGCAGTTTATCACTCGCGCTATTTTGCGCTTCGTACTATTTTTCGCAGTTCACACTCGTGCAATTTTGCGCGTCGCACTGTTTTTTGCAGTTCACAATCGCGCTAATTTGCGCGTCGCACTGTTTTGTGCAGTTCACACTCGCGCTATTTTGCGCGTCGCACTGTTTTGTGCAGTTTATCACTCGCGCTATTTTGTGCGTCACACTGTTTTGTGCAGTTCACACTCGCGCTATTTTGCGTGTCGCATTGTTTTGTGCAGTTTATCAATCGCGCTATTTTGCACGTCGCTCTGTTTTGTGCGGTTCACACTCGCGCTATTTTGCGCGTCGCACTATTTTTTGCAGTTTATCACTCGCCCTATTTTGCGCGTCGCACTGTTTTGTGCAGTTTATCACTCGCGCTATTTTGCGCTTCGTACTGTTTTGTGCAGTTCACACTTGCGCTATTTTGCGCGTCGCAATGTTTTTTGCAGTTTATCACCCGCGTTATTTTGCGCGTCGCACTGTTTTGTGCAGTTCACACTCGTGCTATTTTGCGCGTCGCACTGTTTTGTGTAGTTCACACACGCCCTATTTTGCGCGTCGCACTGTTTTTTGAAGTTTATCCCTCGCGCAATTTTGCGCATCACCTCGTTTTGTGCCGTTCACACTCGCGCTATTTTGCGCGGCGCACTGTTTTGTGCAGTTCACACTCGTGCTATTTTGCGCGTCGCACTGTTTTGTGCAGTTTATCACTCGCGCTATTTTGCACGTCGCTCTGTTTTGTGCGGTTCACACTCGTGCTATTTTGCGCGTCGCACTGTTTTTTGCAGTTTATCACTCGCACTATTTTGCGCGTCGCACTGTTTTGTGCAGTTTATCACTCGCGCTATTTTGCGCTTCGTACTATTTTTTGCAGTTCACAATCGCCCTATTTTGCGCGTCGCACTATTTTTTGCAGTTCACACTCGGGATATTTTGCGCGTCGCACTGTTTTGTGCAGTTTATCACTCGCGCTATTTTGCGCGTCGCACAGTTTTTTGCAATTTATCACTCGCGCAATTTTGCGCGTCGCACTGTTTTGTGCAGTTTATCACTCGCGCTATTTTGCGCTTCGCACTGTTTTGTGCAGTTCACAATCGCGCTATTTTGCGCGTCGCACAGTTTTGTGTAGTTTATCACTCGCGCTATTTTGCGCGTCGCACAGTTTTTTGCAGTTTATCACTCGCGCAATTTTGCGCGTCGCACTGTTTTGTCCAGTTTATCACTCGCGCTATTTTGTGCTTCGTACTGTTTTGTGCAGTTCACACTCGTGCTATTTTGCGCTTAGTACTGTTTTGTGTAGTTCACACTCGCGCTATTTTGCACGTCGCACTGTTTTTTGCAGTTTATCACTCGCACTATTTTGCGCTGCGTACTGTTTTGTGCAGTTCACACTCGCGCTATTTTGCGCGTCGCACTGTTTTTTGCAGTTTATCACTCGCGCTATTTTGCGAGTCGCACTGTTTTGTGCAGTTAACAATCGCGCTATTTTGCGCGTCGCACTGTTTTTTGCAATTTATCACTCGCGCTATTTTGCACGTCGCTCTGTTTTGTGCGGTTCACACTCGCGCTATTTTCCGCGTCACACCGTTTTTTGCAGTTTATCACTCGCACTATTTTGGGCGTCGCACTGTTTTGTGCAGTTTATCACTCGCGCTATTTTGCGCTTTGTACTGTTTTGCGCAATTCACACTCGTGTTATTTTGCGCGTCGCACTGTTTTTTGCAGTTCACAATCGCGCTATTTTGCGCGACGCACTGTTTTGTCCAGTTCACACTCGCGCTATTTTGCGCGTCGCACTGTTTTGTGCAGTTTATCACTCGCGCTATTTTGCGCGTCGCACTGTTTTGTGCAGTTTATCACTCGCGCTATTATGCGCGTCGCACTGTTTTGTGCAGTTCACACTCGCGCTATTTTCCGCGTCGCACTGTATTGTGCAGTTTATCACTCGCGTTATTTTGCGCTTCACACTGTTTTGTGCAATTCACAATCGCGCTATTTTGCGCGTCGCACAGTTTTTTACAGTTTATCACTCGCGCAATTTAGCGCGTCGCACTGTTTTGTGCAGTTGATCACTCGCGCTATTTTGCGCTTCCTACTGTTTTGTGCAGTTCACACTCGCACTATTTTGCGCGTCGCACTGTTTTTTGCAATTAATCACTCGCACTATTTTCCGATTCGTACTGTTTTGTGCAGTTTATCACTCGTGCTATTTGGCGCGTCGCACTGTTTTGTGCAATTCACACTCGCGCTATTTTACGCGTCGCACTGTTTTGTGCAGTTTATCACTCGCGCTATTTTGCACGTCGCTCTGTTTTGTACGGTTCACACTCGCGTTATTTTGCGCGTCGCACTATTTTTTGCAGTTTATCACTCGCGCAATTTTACGCGTCGCACTATTCTGTCCAGTTTATCACTCGCGCTATTTTGCGCTTCGTACTGTTTTGTGCAGTTCGCACTCGTGCCTTTTTGCGCTTAGTACTGTTTTGTGTAGTTCACACTCGCGCTATTTTGCGCGTCGCACTGTTTTTTGAAGTTTATCACTCGCGCAATTTTGCGCATCACCTACTTTTGCGTAGTTCACACTCGCGCTATTTTGCGCGTCGCACTGTTTTTTGAAGTTTATCACTCGCGCTATTTTGCACGTCGCACTGTTTTGTGCAGTTCACACTCGCGCTATTTTGCGCGTCGCACTGTTTTGTGCAGTTCACACTCGCGTTATTCTGCGCGTCGCACTGTTTTCTGCAGTTCACACTCGCGCTATTTTGTGCAGTTTATCCTTCGCGCTTTTTGCGCGTCGCTCTGTTTTGTGCGGTTCACACTCGCTATTTTGTGCATCGCACTGTTTTTTGCAGTTTATCACTCGCACTATTTCGCGCGTCGCACTGTTTTGTGCAGTTTATCACTCGCGCTATTTTGCGCTTCGTACTATTTTTCGCAGTTCACACTCGTGCAATTTTGCGCGTCGCACTGTTTTTTGCAGTTCACAATCGCGCTATTTTGCGCTTCACACTATTTTGTGCAATTCACAATCGCGCTATTTTGCGCGTCGCACTGTTTTGTACAGTTTATCACTCGCGCTATTTTGCGCGTCGCACAGTTTTTTACAGTTTATCACTCGCGCAATTTAGCGCGTCGCACTGTTTTGTGCAGTTGATCACCCGCGCTATTTTGCGCTTCGTACTGTTTTGTGCAGTTCACACTCGCACTATTTTGCGCCTCGCACTGTTTTTTGCAATTAATCACTCGCACTATTTTCCGATTCGTACTATTTTGTGCAGTTTATCACTCGCGGTATTTTGCGCTTCGTACTGTTTTGTGCAGTTCACACTTGCGCTATTTTGCGCGTCGCAATGTTTTTTGCAGTTTATCACCCGCGTTATTTTGCGCGTCGCACTGTTTTGTGCAGTTCACACTCGTGCTATTTTGCGCGTCGCACTGTTTTGTGTAGTTCACACACGCCCTATTTTGCGCGTCGCACTGTTTTTTGAAGTTTATCACTCGCGCAATTTTGCGCATCACCTCGTTTTGTGCCGTTCACACTCGTGCTATTTTGCGTGGCGCACTGTTTTGTGCAGTTCACACTCGTGCTATTTTGCGTGTCACACTGTTTTGTGCAGTTTATCACTCGCGCTATTTTGCACGTCGCTCTGTTTTGTGCATTTCACACTGGTGCTATTTTGCGCGTCGCACTGTTTTTTGCAGTTTATCACTCGCACTATTTTGCGCGTCGCACTGTTTTGTGCAGTTTATCACTCGCGCTGTTTTGCGCTTCGTACTATTTTTTGCAGTTCACAATCGCCCTATTTTGCGCGTCGCACTGTTTTTTGCAGTTCACACTCGGGATATTTTGCGCGTCACACTATGTTGTGCAGTTTATCACTCGCGCTATTTTGCGCGTCGCACAGTTTTTTGCAATTTATCACTCGCGCAATTTTGCGCGTCGCACTGTTTTGTGCAGTTTATCACTCACGCTATTTTGCGCTTCGCACTGTTTTGTGCAGTTCACAATCGCGCTATTTTGCGCGTCGCACAGTTTTGTGTAGTTTATCATTCGCGCTATTTTGCGCGTCGCACTGTTCTGTCCAGTTTATCACTCGCGCTATTTTGTACTTCGTACTGTTTTGTGCAGTTCACACTCGTGCCTTTTTGCGCTTAGTACTGTTTTGTGTAGTTCACACTCGCGCTATTTTGCACGTCGCACTGTTTTTTGCAGTTTATCACTCGCACTATTTTGCGCTGCGTACTGTTTTGTGCAGTTCACACTCGCGCTATTTTGCGCGTCGCACTGTTTTTTGCAGTTTATCACTCGCGCTATTTTGCGAGTCGCACTGTTTTGTGCAGTTAACAATCGCGCTATTTTGCGCGTCGCACTGTTTTTTGCAATTTATCACTCGCGCTGTTTTGCACGTCGCTCTGTTTTGTGCTGTTCACACTCGCGCTATTTTCCGCATCACACCGTTTTTTGCAGTTTATCACTCGCACTATTTTGCGCTTTGTATTGTTTTACGCAATTCACACTCGTGTTATTTTGCGCGTCTCACTGTTTTTTGCAGTTCACAATCGCGCTATTTTGCGCGACGCACAGTTTTGTCCAGTTCACACTCGCGCTATTTTGCGCGTCGCACTGTTTTGTGCAGTTTATCACTCGCGCTATTTTGCGTGTCGCACTGTTTTGTGCAGTTTATCACTCGTGCTATTATGCGCGTCGCACTGTTTTGTGCAGTTCACTCTCACGCTATTTTTCGCGTCGCACTGTATTGTGCAGTTTATCACTCGCGTTATTTTGCGCTTCACACTGTTTTGTGCAATTCACAATCGCGCTATTTTGCGCGTCGCACTGTTTTGTACAGTTTATCACTCGCGCTATTTTGCGCGTCGCACAGTTTTTTACAGTTTATCACTCGCGCAATTTAGCGCGTCGCACTGTTTTGTGCAGTTGATCACTCGCGCTATTTTGCGCTTCGTACTGTTTTGTGCAGTTCACACTCGCACTATTTTGCGCGTCGCACTGTTTTTTGCAAGTAATCACTCGCACTATTTTCCGATTCGTACTGTTTTGTGCAGTTTATCACTCGTGCTATTTGGCGCGTCGCACTGTTTTGTGCAATTCACACTCGCGCTATTTTACGCGTCGCACTGTTTTGTGCAGTTTATCACTCGCGCTATTTTGCACGTCGCTCTATTTTGTGCGGTTCACACTTGCGCTATTTTGCGCGTCGCACTGTTTTTTGCAGTTTATCACTCGCACTATTTTGTGTGTCGCACTGTTTTGTGCAGTTTATCACTCGCGCTATTTTGCGCTTCGTACTGTTTTGTGCAGTTCACACTCTTGCTATTTTGCGCGTGGCATTGTTTTTTGCAGTTCACCCTCGCGCTATTTTGCGCGTCGCACTGTTTTGTACGGTTTATCACTCGCGCTATTTTGCGCGTCGCACAGTTTTGTGCAGTTCACAATCGCGCTATTTTGCGCGTCGCACTGTTTTGTGCAGTTCACACTCCCGTTATTTTGCGCGTCGCACTGTTTTGTGCAGTTTATGAATCGCGGTATTTTACACGTCGCGCTGTTTTGTGCGGTTCACACTCGCCCTATTTTGCGTGTCGCACTGTTTTGTGCAGTTCACACTCGCGCTATTTTACGCGTCGCACTGTTTTGTGCAGTTCACACTCGCCCTATTTTGCGCGTCGCACTGTTTTTTGAAGTTTATCACTCGCGCTATTTTGCGCATCACCTTGTTTTGTGCCGTTCACACTCGTCCTATTTTGCGCGTCGCACTGTCTTGTGCAGTTTATCACTCGCGCTATTTTGCACGTCGCTCTGTTTTGTGCGGTTCACACTCGCGCAATTTTGCGCGTCGCACTATTTTTTGCAGTTTATCACTCGCACTATTTCGCGCGTCGCACTGTTTTGTGCAGTTTATCGCTCGCGCTATTTTGCGCTTCGTACTGTTTTGTGCAGTTCACACTCGTGCTATTTTGCGCGTCGCATTGTTTTTTGCAGTTCACACTCACGATATTTTGTGCGTCGCACTGTTTTGTGCAGTTTATCACTCGCGCTATTTTGCGCGTCGCACAGTTTTTTAAAGTATATCACTTGCGCAATTTTGCGCGTTGCACTATTTTATGCAGTTTATCACTCGCGTTATTTTGCGCTTCGCACTGTTTTGTGCAGTTCACAATTGCGCAATTTTGCGCGTCGCACTGTTTTTTGTAGTTTAACACCAGCGCTATTTTGCGCGTCGCACAGTTTTTGCATTTTATCACTCGCGCAATTTTGCACGTCGCACTGTTTTGTGCAGTTCACACTAGCGCTATTGTGCGCGTCGCACCGTTTTGTGCAGATCACACTCGCGCTATTTTGCGCTTCGTACTGTTTTGTGCAGTTCACACTCGCGCTATTTTACGCGTCGCATTGTTTTGTGCAGTTTATCAATCGCGCTATTTTGCATGTCGCTCTGTTTTGTGCGGTTCACACTCGCACTATTTTGCGCGTCGCACTGTTTTTTGTAGTTTATCACTCGCCCTATTTTGCGCGTCGCACTGTTTTGTGCAGTTTATCACGCGCGCTATTTTGCGCTTCGTACTGTTTTGTGCAGTTCACACTTGCGCTATTTTGCGCTTCGTACTGTTTTGTGCAGTTCACATTTGCGTTATTTTGCGCGTCGCACTGTTTTTTGCAGTTTATCACCCGCGCTATTTTGCGCGTCGCACTATTTTTTGCAGTTCATCACCCGCGCTATTTTGCACGTTGCTCTGTTTTGTGCAGTTCACACTCGCGCTATTTTGCGCGTCGCACCGTTTTGTGCAGTTCACAGTCGCACTATTTTGCGCGTCGCACTATTTTTTGAAGTTTATCACTCGCGCTATTTTGCGCATCACTTTCATTTGTGCAGTTCACACTCGCTATTTTGCGCGTCGCACTGTTTTCTGCAGTTTATCACCGCTATTTGCCACGATCGCACTGTTTTGTGCTGTTCACACTCGCGCTATTTTGCGCGTCGCACTGTTTTTTGAAGTTTATCACTCGCGCTACTTTGCGCATCACCTACTTTTGTGTAGTTCACACTCGCGCTATTTTGCGCGTCGCACTGTTTTGTGCAGTTTATCACTCGCGCTATTTTGCACATCGCACTGTTTTGTGCAGTTCACACTCGCGCTATTTTGCACGTCGCACTGTTTTGTGCAGTTCACACTCGCGTTATTCTACGCGTCGCACTGTTTTGTGCAGTTCACACTCGCGCTATTTTGCGCGTCGCACTGTTTTGTGCAGTTTATCCTTCGCGCTATTTTGCGCGTCGCTCTGTTTTGTGCGGTTCACACTCGCGCTATTTTGTGCGTCGCACAGTTTTTTGCAGTTTATCACTCGCACTATTTTGCGCGTCGCACTGTTTTGTGCAGTTTATCACTCGTGCTATTTTGCGCTTCGTACTATTTTTCGCAGTTCACACTCGTGCAATTTTGCGTGTCGCACTATTTTTTGAAGTTCACAATAGCGCTAATTTGCGCGTCGCACTGTTTTGTGCAGTTCAGACTCGCGCTATTTTGCGCGTCGCACTATTTTGTGCAGTTTATCACTCGCGCGATTCTGTGCGTCACACTGTTTTGTGCAGTTCACACTCGTGCTATTTTGCGCGTCGCATTGTTTTGTGCAGTTTATCAATCGCGCTATTTTGCACGTCGCTCTGTTTTGTGCGGTTCACACTCGCGCTATTTTGCGCGTCGCACTGTTTTTTGCAGTTTATCACTCGCCCTATTTTGCGCGTCGCACTGTTTTGTGCAGTTTATCACTCGCGCTATTTTGCGCTTCGTACTGTTTTGTGCAGTTCACACTTGCGCTATTTTGCGCTTCGTACTGTTTTGTGCAGTTCACACTTGCGCTATTTTGCGCGTCGCACTGTTTTTTGCAGTTTATCACCCGCGCTATTTTGCGCGTCGCACTGTGTTGTGCAGTTCACACTCGTGCTATTTTGCGCGTCGCACTGTCTTGTGCAGTTCACACTCGCGCTATTTTGCGCGTCGCACTGTTTTGTGCAGTTCACACTCGCCCTATTTTGCGCGTCGCACTGTTTTTTGAAGTTTATCACTCGCGCAATTTTGCGCATCACCTCGTTTTGTGCCGTTCACACTCGCGCTATTTTGCGCGTCGCACTGTTTTGTGCAGTTCACACTCGTGCTATTTTGCGCGTCGCACTGTTTTGTGCAGTTTATCACTCGCGCTATTTTGCACGTCGCTCTGTTTTGTGCGGTTCACACTCGCGCTATTTTGCGCGTCGCACTGTTTTTTGCAGTTTATCACTCGCACTATTTTGCGCGTCGCACTGTTTTGTGCAGTTTATCACTCGCGCTATTTTGCGCTTCGTACTGTTTTTTGCAGTTCACAATCGCCCTATTTTGCGCGTCGCACTGTTTTTTGCAGTTCACACTCGCGATATTTTGCGCGTCGCACTGTTTTGTGCAGTTTATCACTCGCGCTATTTTGCGCGTCGCACTGTTTTTTGCAATTTATCACTCGCGCAATTTTGCGCGTCGCACTGTTTTGTGCAGTTTATCACTCGCGCTATTTTGCGCTTCGCACTGTTTTGTGCAGTTCACAATCGCGCTATTTTGCGCGTCGCACAGTTTTGTGTAGTTTATCACTCGCGCTATTTTGCACGTCGCACAGTTTTTTACAGTTTATCACTCGCGCAATTTTGCGCGTCGCACTGTTTTGTGCAGTTTATCACTCGCGCTATTTTGCGCTTCGTACTGTTTTGTGCAGTTCACACTCGTGCTATTTTGTGCTTAGTACAGTTTTGCGTAGTTTACACTCGCGCTATTTTGCGCGTCGCACTGTTTTTTGCAGTTTATCACTCGCACTATTTTGCGGGTCGCAATGTTTTGTGCAGTTTATCACTCGCGCTATTTTGCGCTGCGTACTGTTTTGTGCAGTGCACACTCGCGCTATTTTGTGCGTCGCACTGTTTTTTGCAGTTTATCACTCGCGCTATTTTGCGAGTCGCACTGTTTTGTGCAGTTAACAATCGCGCTATTTTGCGCATCGCACTGTTTTGTGCAGTTTATCACTCGCGCTATTTTGCACGTCGCTCTGTTTTGTGCGGTTCACACTCGCGCTATTGTCCGCGTCACACATGTTTTTTGCAGTTTATCACTCGCACTATTTTGGGCATTGCATTGTTTTGTGCAGTTTATCACTCGCGCTATTTTGCGCTTTGTACTGTTTTGCGCAATTCTCACTCGTGTTATTTTGCGCGTCGCACTGTTTTTTGCAGTTCACAATCGCGCTATTTTGCGCGACGCACAGTTTTGTCCAGTTCACACTCGCGCTATTTTGCGCATCGCACTGTTTGGTGCAGTTTATCACTCGCGCTATTATGCGCGTCGCACTATTTTGTGCAGTTCACACTCGCGCTATTTTCCGCGTCGCACTGTATTGTGCAGTTTATCACTCGCGCTATTTTGCGCTTCGCACTGTTTTGTGCAATTCACAATCGCGCTATTTTGCGCGTCGCACTGTTTTGTACAGTTTATCACTCGCGCTATTTTGCGCGTCGCACAGTTTTTTGCAGTTTATCACTCGCGCAATTTAGCGCGTCGCACTGTTTTGTGCAGTTGATCACTCGCGCTATTTTGCGCTTCGTACTGTTTTGTGCAGTTCACACTCGCACTATTTTGCGCGTCGCACTGTTTTTTGCAGTTTATCACTCGCACTATTTTCCGATTCGTACTGTTTTGTGCAGTTTATCACTCGCGCTATTTGGCGCGTCGCACTGTTTTGTGCAATTCACACTCGCGCTATTTTGCGCGTCGCACTGTTTTGTGCAGTTTATCACTCCCGCTATTTTGCACGTCGCTCTGTTTTGTGCGGTTCACACTTGCGCTATTTTGCGCGTCGCACTGTTTGCAGTTTATCACTCGCACTATTTTGCGCGTCGCACTGTTTTGTGCAGTTTATCACTCGTGCTATTTTGCGCTTCGTACTGTTTTGTGCAGTTCACACTCGTGCTATTTTGCGCGTCGCACTGTTTTTTGCAGTTCACCCTCGCGCTATTTTGCGCGTCGCACTGTTTTGTACGGTTTATCACTCGCGCTATTTTGCGCGTCGCACTGTTTTGTGCAGTTCACAATCGCGCTATTTTGCGCGTCGCACTGTTTTGTGCAGTTCACACTCACGCTATTTTACGCGTCGCACTGTTTTGTGCAGTTTATCAATCGCGCTATTTTACACGTCGCTCTGTTTTGTGCGGTTCACACTCGCCCTACTTTGCGTGTCGCACTGTTTTGTGCAGTTCACACTCGCGCTATTTTGCGCGTCACACTGTTTTGTGCAGTTCATACTCGCCCTATTTTGCGCGTCGCACTATTTTTTGCAGTTTATCACTCGCGCAATTTTGCGCGTGGCACTGTTTCGTGCAGTTTATCATTCGCACTATTTTGCGCTTCGTACTGTTTTGTGTAGTTCACACTCGCGCTATTTTGCGCGTCGCACTGTTTTTTGCAGTTTATCACTCGCACTATTTTGCGCGTCGCACTGTATTGTGCAGTTTATCACTCGCGCTATTTTGCGCTTCGTACTGTTTTGTGCAATTCACACTCGTGCCATTTTCCGCGTCGCATTGTTTTTTCCAGTTCACAATCGCGTTATTTTGCGCGTCGCACTGTTTTGTGCAGTTCACACTCGCGCTATTTTGCGCGTCGCACTGTTTTGTGCAGATCACACTCGCGCAATTTTGCGCTTCGTACTGTTTTGTGCAGTTCACACTCGCGCTATTTTCCGCGTCGCACCGTTTTGTGTAGTTTATCACTCGCGCTATTTTGCACGTCGCTCTATTTTGTGCGGTTCACACTCGCGCTATTTTGCACGTCGCACTGTTTTTTGCAGTTTATCACTCGCGCTATTTTTCCGCTTCGTACTGTTTTGTGCAGTTCACATTTGCGCTATTTTGCGCGTCGCACTGTTTTTTGCAGTTTATCACTCGCGCTATTTTGCGCGTCGCACTGTTTTTTGCAGTTTATCACCCGCGCTATTTTGGGCGTCGCACTGTTTTATGCAGTTCACACTCGCGCTATTTTACGCGTCGCACCGTTTTGTGCAGTTCACAGTCGCACTATTTTGCGTGTCGCACTGTTTTTTGAAGTTTATCACTCGCGCTATTTTGCGCATCACCTTCATTTGTGCAGTTCACACTCGCGCTATTTTGCGCGTCGCACTGTTTTCTGCAGTTTATCACTAGCGCTATTTTGCACGTCGCACTGTTTTGTGCAGTTCACACTCGCGCTATTTTGCGCGTCGCACTATTTTCTGTAGTTTATCACTCGCGCTATTTTGCACGTCGCACTGTTTTGTGCAGTTCACACTCGCGCTATTTTGCGCGTCGCACTGTTTTGTGCAGTTCACACTCGTGCTATGTTGCGGGTCGCACTG
Source organism: Camellia japonica (assembly GCA_030407325.1). Taxonomy (NCBI): domain Eukaryota; kingdom Viridiplantae; phylum Streptophyta; class Magnoliopsida; order Ericales; family Theaceae; genus Camellia; species Camellia japonica. Next base: position 28,365 of record JAPPVO010007149.1, read on the forward strand.
TTTTGTGCAGTTCACACTCGCGCTATTTTGTGCGTCGCACTATTTTGTGCAGTTTATCACTCGCCCTATTTTGTGCGTCGCTCTGTTTTGTGCGGTTCACACTCGCGCTATTTTGCGCGTCGCACTGTTTTTTGCAGTTTATCACTCGCACTATTTTGCGCGTCGCACTGTTTTGTACAGTTTATCACTCCCGTTATTTTGCGCTTCGTACTGTTTTGGGCAGTTCACACTCATGCTATTTTACGCGTCACACTGTTTTTTGCAGTTCAGAATCGCGCTATTTTGCGCGTCGCACTGTTTTGTGCAGTTCACACTCGCATTATTTTGCGCGTCGCACTGGTTTGTGCAGTTTACCACTCGCGCTATTTTGCGCATCGCACAGTTTGGTGCAGTTCAAAATCGCGCTATTTTGCGCGTCGCACTGTTTTGTGCGGTTTACCAATCGCACTATTTTATACGTCGCTCTGTTTTGTGCGGTTCACACTCGCGCTATTTTGCGCGTCGCACTGTTTTGTGCAGTTCCCACTCGCCCAATTTAGCGCGTCGCACTGTTTTTGAAGTTTATCACTCGCGCTATTTTGCGCATCACCTTGTTTTGTGTCGTTCACACTCGCGCTATTTTTCGCGTCGCACTGTTTTGTGCGGTCCACACTCGCGCTATTTTACGCGTCGCACTGTTTTTTGCAGTTTATCACTCGCACTATTTTGCGCGTCTCACTGTTTTGTGCAGTTTATCACTCTCGCTATTTTGCGCTCCGTACTGTTTTGTGCAGTTCACACTCGTGCTATTTTGCGCGTCGCACTATTTTTTGCAGTTCACACTCGCGATATTTTGAGCGTCGCACTGTTTTGTGCAGTTTATCACTCGCGCTATTTTGCGCGTCGCACAGTTTTTTGCAGTTTATCACTCGCGCAATTTTGCGCGTCGCACTGTTTTGTGCAGTTTATTACTCGCGCTATTTTGCGCTTCACACTATTTTGTGCAGTTCACAATCGCGCTATTTTACGCATCACACTGTTTTGTGTAGTTTAACACTAGCGCTATTTTGCGCGTCGCACAGTTTTTTGCAGTTTATCACTCGCGCAATTTTGCGCGTCGCACTGTTTCGTGCAGTTTATCACTCGCGCTATTTTGCGCTTCGTACTGTTTTGTGTAGTTCACACTCGCGCTATTTTGCTGGTCGCACTGTTTTGTGCAGTTCACATTCGCGCTATTTTGTGCGTCGCACTATTTTGTGCAGTTTATCACTCGCGCTATTTTGCGCGTCGCTCTGTTTTGTGCGGTTCACACTCGCGCTATTTTGCGCGTCGCACTGTTTTTTGCAGTTTATCACTTGCACTATTTTGCGCGTCGCACTGTTTTGTACAGTTTATCACTCCCGCTATTTTGCGCTTCGTACAGTTTTGTGCAGTTCACACTCGTGCTATTTTGCGCGTCACACTGTTTTTTGCAGTTCAGAATCGCGCTATTTTGCGCGTCGCACTGTTTTGTGCAGTTCACACTCGCACTATTTTGTGCGTCGCACTGGTTTGTGCAGTTTATCACTCGCGCTATTTTGCGCAACGCACTGTTTGGTGCAGTTCAAAATCGCGCTATTTTGTGCGTCGCACTGTTTTGTGCAGTTTACCAATCGCACTATTTTATACGTCGCTCTATTTTGTGCGGTTCACACTCGCGCTATTTTGCGCGTCGCACTGTTTTGTGCAGTTCGTACTCGCGCTATTTTGCGCATCGCACTGTGTTGTGCAGTTCCCACTCGCCCTATTTTGCGCGTCGCACTGTTTTTTGAAGTTTATCACTCGCGTTATTTTGCGCATCACCTTGATTTCTGTCGTTCACACTTGCGCTATTTTGCGCGTCGCACTGTTTTGTGCGGTTCACACTCACGCTATTTTGCGCGTCGCACTGTTTTTTGCAGTTTATCACTCGCATTATTTTGCGCGTCGCACTGTTTTGTGCAGTTTATCACTCTCGCTATTTTGCGTTTCGTACTGTTTTGTGCAGTTCACACTCGTGCTATTTTGCGCGTCACACTGTTTTTTGCAGTTCACACTCGCGATATTTTGAGCGTCGCACTGTTTTGTGCAGTTTATCACTCGCGCAATTTTGCGCGTCGCACTGTTTTGTGCAGTTTATCACTCGCGCTATTTTGCGCTTCACACTATTTTGTGCAGTTCACAATCGCGCTATTTTGCGCGTCGCACTGTTTTGTGTAGTTTAACACTTGCGCTATTTTGCGCGTCGCACAGTTTTTTGCAGTTTATCACTCGCGTAATTTTGCACGTCGCACTGTTTCGTGCAGTTTATCACTCGCGCTTTTTTGCGCCTCGTACTGTTTTGTGTAGTTCACACTCGCGCTATTTTGCGCGTCGCACTGTTTTTTGCAGTTTATCACTCGCATTATTTTACGCGCCGCACTGTTTTGTGCAGTTCACACTCGTGCTAGTTTGCGCGTCACACTGTTTTTTCCAATTCACAATGGCGCTATTTTGCGCGTCGCACTGTTTTGTGCGGTTCACACTCGCGCTATTTTGCGCGTCGCACTATTTTGTGAAGATCACACTCACGCTATTTTGCGCTTCGTACTGTTTTGTGCAGTTCACACTCGCGCTATTTTGCGCATCGCACTGTTTTGTGCAGTTTATCACTCGCGCTATTTTGCGCGTCGCTCTGTTTTGTGCGGTTCACACTCGCGCTATTTTTCGCGTCGCACTGTTTTTTGCAGTTTATCACTCGCACCATTTTGCGCGTCGCACTGTTTTGTGCAGTTTATCACTCGCGCTATTTTCCGCTTCGTACTGTTTTGTGCAGTTCACATTTGCACTATTTTGCGCGTCGTACTATTTTTTGCAGTTTATCTCCCGCGCTATTTTGCGCGTCCCACTGTTTTTTGCAGTTTATCACCGCGCGACTTTGCGCGTCGCACTGGTTTGTGCAGTTCGCACTCGCGCTGTTTTGCGCGTCGCATTGTTTTGTGCAGTTCACACTCGCGCTATTTTGCGCGTCGCACCGTTTTGTGCATTTCACAGTCGCCCTATTTTGCGCGTCGCACCGTTTTTTGAAGTTTATCACTCGCGCTATTTTGTGCATCACCTTCATTTGTGCAGTTCACACTCGCGCTATTTTGCGCGTCGCACTGTTTTCAGCAGTTTATCACTAGCGCTATTTTGCACGTCGCACTGTTTTGTGCAGTTCACACTCGCGCTATTTTGCGCGTCGCACTATTTTCTGTAGTTTATCACTCGCGCTATTTTGGACGTCGCACTGTTTTGTGCAGTTCACAATCGCGCTATTTTGCGCGTCGCACCGTTTTGTGCAGTTCATACTAGCCCTATTTTGCGCGTCGCACTGTTTTTTGAAGTTTATCACTCGCTTTATTTTGCGCATCACCTTTTTGTGCCGTTCACACTCGCGCTATTTTGCGCGTCGCACAGTTTTGTGCAGTTCACACTCGCGCTATTTTGCGCGTCGCACTATTTTGTGCAGTTTATCACTCGTGCTATTTTGCACGTCGCTCTGTTTTGTACGGTTCACACTCGCGCTATTTTGCGCGTCGCACTGTTTTTTGCAGTTTATCACTCGCACTATTTTGCGCGTCGCACTGTTTTGTGTAGTTTATCACTCGCGCTATTTTGCGCTTCATACTTTTTTTGCAGTTCACACTCGTGCTATTTTGCACGTCGCACTGTTTTTTGCAGTTCACACTCGCGATATTTTGCGCGTCGCACTGTTTTGTGCAGTTTATCAATCGCGCTATTTTGCGCGTCGCACAGTTTTTTGCAGTTTATCACTCGCGCAATTTTGCGCGTCGCACTGTTTTGTGCAGTTTATCACTCGCGCTATTTTGCGCTTCGCACTGTTTTGCGCAGTTCACAATCGCGCTATTTTGCGCGTCGCACTGTTTTGTGTAGTTTAACACTAGCGCTATTTTGCGCGTCGCACAATTATTTGCAGTTTATCACTCGGCAGTTTTGCGCGTCGCACTGTTTCGTGCAGTTTATCACTCGCACTATTTTGCGCTTCTTACTGTTTTGTGTAGTTCACACTCGCGCTATTTTGCGCGTCGCACTGTTTTTTGCATTTTATCACTCGCACTATTTTGGGCGTCGCACTGTTTTGTGCAGTTCACACTCGCGCTATTTTGCGCGTCGCACTGTTTTGTGCAGTTTATCACTCGCGCTATTTTGCGCGTCGCACTGTTTTGTGCAATTCACAATCGCGCTATTTTGCGCGTCGCACTATTTTGTGCAGCTCACACTCGCGCTATTTTACGCGTCGCACTGTTTTGTGCAGTTTGTCAATCGCACTATTTACACGTCGCTCTGTTTTGTGCGTTCGCACTCGCGCTATTTTGCGCGTCGCACTGTTTTGTGCAGTTCCACCCGCGCTATTTTGTGCGTCGCACTTTTTGTGAAGTTTATCAGTCGCGCTATTTTGCGCATCACCTTGTTTTGTGCCGTTCACACTCGTGCTATTTTGCGCGTCGCACAGTTTTTTGCAGTTTATCACTCGCGTAATTTTGCACGTCGCACTGTTTCGTGCAGTTTATCACTCGCGCTTTTTTGCGCCTCGTACTGTTTTGTGTAGTTCACACTCGCGCTATTTTGCGCGTCGCACTGTTTTTTGCAGTTTATCACTCGCATTATTTTACGCGCCGCACTGTTTTGTGCAGTTCACACTCGTGCTAGTTTGCGCGTCACACTGTTTTTTCCAATTCACAATGGCGCTATTTTGCGCGTCGCACTGTTTTGTGCGGTTCACACTCGCGCTATTTTGCGCGTCGCACTATTTTGTGAAGATCACACTCACGCTATTTTGCGCTTCGTACTGTTTTGTGCAGTTCACACTCGCGCTATTTTCCGCGTCGCACTGTTTTGTGCAGTTTATCACTCTCGTTGTTTTGTACGTCGCTCTGTTTTGTGCGGTTCACACTCGCGCTATTTTGCACGTCGCACTGTTTTTTGCATTTTATCACTCGCACTATTTTGCGCGTCGCACTGTTTTGTGCAGTTTATCACTTGCACTATTTTGCGCTTCGTACTGTTTTGTGCAGTTCACATTTGTACTATTTTGCGCGTCGCACTGTTTTTTGCAGTTTATCACCCGCGCTATTTTGCGCGTCGCACTATTTTTTGCAGTTTATCACCCGCGCTATTTTGCGCGTCGCACTGTTTTGTGCAGTTCACACTCGCGCTATTTTGCGCGTCGCACTGTTTTGTGCAGTTCACACTCGCGCTATTTTGCGCGTCGCACCGTTTTGTGCAGTTCACAGTCGCACTATTTTGCGCGTCGCACCGTTTTTTGAAGTTTATCACTCGCGCTATTTTGCGCATCACCTTCATTTGTGCAGTTCACACTCGCGCTATTTTGCGCGTCGCACTGTTTTCAACAGTTTATCACTCGCGCTATTTTGCACGTCGCACTGTTTTGTGCAGTTCACACTCGCGCTATTTTGCGCGTCGCACTGTTTTCTGTAGTTTATCACTCGCGCTATTTTGGACGTCGCACTGTTTTGTGCAGTTCACAATCGCGCTATTTTGCGCGTCGCACCGTTTTGTGCAGTTCATACTAGCCCTATTTTGCGCGTCGCACTGTTTTTTGAAGTTTATCACTCGCTTTATTTTGCGCATCACCTTTTTTGTGCCGTTCACACTCGCGCTATTTTGCGCGTCGCACAGTTTTGTGCAGTTCACACTCGCGCTATTTTGCGCGTCGCACTATTTTGTGCAGTTTATCACTCGTGCTATTTTGCACGTCGCTCTGTTTTGTACGGTTCACACTCGCGCTATTTTGCGCGTCGCACTGTTTTTTGCAGTTTATCACTCGCACTATTTTGCGCGTCGCACTGTTTTGTGTAGTTTATCACTCGCGCTATTTTGCGCTTCATACTTTTTTTGCAGTTCACACTCGCGCTATTTTGCGCGTCGCACTGTTTTTTGCAGTTCACACTCGCGATATTTTGCGCGTCGCACTGTTTTGTGCAGTTTATCACTCGCGCTATTTTGCGCGTCGCACAGTTTTTTGCAGTTTATCACTCGCGCAATTTTGCGCGTCGCACTGTTTTGTGCAGTTTATCACTCGCGCTATTTTGCGCTTCGCACTGTTTTGTGCAGTTCACAATCGCGCTATTTTGCGCGTCGCACTGTTTTGTGTAGTTTAACACTAGCGCTATTTTGCGCGTCGCACAGTTTTTTGCAGTTTATCACTCGCGCAATTTTGCGCGTCGCACTGTTTCGTGCAGTTTATCACTCGCTCTATTTTGCGCTTCGTACTGTTTTGTGTAGTTCACACTCGCGCTATTTTGCGCGTCGCACTGTTTTTTGCAGTTTATCACTCGCACTATTTTGGGCGTCGCACTGTTTTGTGCAGTTCACACTCGCGCTATTTTGCGCGTCGCACTGTTTTGTGCAGTTTATCACTCGCGCTATTTTTCGCGTCGCACTATTTTGTGCAATTCACAATCGCGCTATTTTGCGCGTCACACTGTTTCGTGCAGTTCACACTCGCGCTATTTTGCGCGTCGCTTTGTTTTGTGCAGTTTGTCAATCGCACTATTTTACACGTCGCTCTGTTTTGTGCGGTTCGCACTCGCGCTATTTTGCGCGTCGCACTGTTTTGTGCAGTTCCCACCCGCGCTATTTTGTGCGTCGCACTGTTTTGTGAAGTTTATCAGTCGCGCTATTTTGCGCATCACCTTGTTTTGTGCCGTTCACACTCGTGCTATTTTGCGCGTCGCACTGTTTTTTGCAGTTTATCACTCGCACTATTTTGCAAGTCGCTCTGTTTTGTGCGGTTCACACTCGCGCTATTTTGCGCGTCGCAGTGTTTTGTGCAGTTTATCACTCGCGCTATTTTGCGCTTCGTACTGTTTTGTCCAGTTCACTTTTGTGCTATTTTGCGCGTCGCACTGTTTTTTGTAGTTTATCACCCGCGCTATTTTGCGCGTCGCACTGTTTTTTGCAGTTTATCACCCGCGCTATTTTGGGCGTCGCACTGTTTTGTGCAGTTCTCACTCGCGCTATTTTGCGCGTCGCACTGTTTTGTGCAGTTCACACTCGCGCTATTTTGCGCGTCGCACCGTTTTGTGCAGTTCACAGTCGCAATATTTTGCGCGTCGCACTGTTTTTTGAAGTTTATCACTCGCGCTATTTTGCGCATCACTTTCATTTGTGCAGTTCACACTCGCTATTTTGCGCGTCGCACTGTTTTCTGCAGTTTATCACTCGCGCTATTTTGCACGTCGCACTGTTTTGTGCAGTTCACACTCGCGCTATTTTGCGCGTCGCACTGTTTTCTGCTGTTTATCACTCGCGCTATTTTGCACGTCGCACTGTTTTGTGCAGTTCACACTCGCGCTATTTTGCACGTCGCACTGTTTTGTGCAGTTCACACTCGCGCTATTTTGCGCGTCGCACTATTTTGTGCAGTTCGCACTCGCGCTATTTTGCGGGTTGCACTGTTTTGTGCAGTTCACACTCGCGCTATTTTGTGCGTCGCACTGTTTTGTGCAGTTTATCACTCGCGCTATTTAGCGCGTCGCTCTGTTTTGTGCGGTTCACACTCGCGCTATTTTGCGCGTCGCACTGTTTTTTGCAGTTTATCACTCGCACTATTTTGCGCGTCGCACTGTTTTGTACAGTTTATCACTCCCGCTATTTTGCGCTTCGTACTGTTTTGTGCAGTTCACACTCGTGCTATTTTGCGCGTCACACTGTTTTTTGCAGTTCAGAATTGCGCTATTTTGCGCGTCGCACTGTTTTGTGCAGTTCACACTCGCACTATTTTGCGCGTCGCACTGTTTTGTGCGGTTTACCAGTCGCACTATTTTATACGTCGCTCTGTTTTGTGCGGTTCACACTCGCGCTATTTTGCGCGTCGCACTGTTTTGTGCAGTTCGCACTCGCGCTATTTTGCGCGTCGCACTGTTTTGTGCAGTTCCCACTCGCCCTATTTTGCGCGTCGCACTGTTTTTTGAAGTTTATCACTCGCGCTATTTTGCGCATCACCTTGTTTTGTGCCGTTCACACTCGCGCTATTTTGCGCGTCGCACTGTTTTGTGCGGTTCACACTCGCGCTATTTTGTGCGTCGCACTGTTTTTTGCAGTTTATCAATCCACTATTTTGCGCGTCGCACTGTTTTGTGCAGTTTATCACTCTCGCTATTTTGCGCTTCGTACTGTTTTGTGCAGTTCACACTCGTGCTATTTTGCGCGTCGCACTGTTTTTTGCAGTTCACACTCGCGATATTTTGAGCGTCGCACTGTTTTGTGCAGTTTATCACTCGCGATATTTTGCACGTCGCACGGTTTTTTGCAGTTTATCACTCGCGCAATTTTGCGCGTCGCACTGTTTTATGCAGTTTATCACTCTCGCTATTTTACGCTTCACACTATTTTGTGCAGTTCACAATCGCGCTATTTTGCGCGTCGCACTGTTTTGTGTAGTTTAACACTAGCGCTATTTTGCGCGTCGCACAGTTTTTTGCAGTTTATCACTCGCGCAATTTTGCGCGTCACACTGTTCGTGCAGTTTATCACTCGCACTATTTTGCGCGTCGTACAGTTTTGTGTAGTTCACACTCGTGCTAGTTTGCGCGTCGCACAGTTTTTTCCAATTCACAATCGCGCTATTTTGCGCGTCGCACTGTTTTCTGCGGTTCACACTCGCACTATTTTGCGCGTCGCACTTTTTGTGCAGATCACACTAGCGCTATTTTGCGTTTCGTACTGTTTTGTGCAGTTCACACTCGCGCTATTTTCCGCGTCGCACTGTTTTGTGCAGTTTATCACCCTCGTTATTTTGCACGTCGCTCTGTTTTGTGCGGTTCACACTCGCGCTATTTTGCACGTCGCACTATTTTTTGCAGTTTATCACTCGCACTATTTTGCGCGTCGCACTGTTTTGTGCAGTTTATCACTCGCGCTATTTTGCGCTTCGTACTGTTTTGTGCAGTTCACACTCGTTCTATTTTGCACGTCGCACTGTTTTTTGCAGTTTACCACCCGCGCTATTTTGCGCGTCGCACTGTTTTTTGTAGTTTATCACCCGCGCTATTTTGGGCGTCGCACTGTTTTGCGCAGTTCACACTCGCGCTATTTTGCGCGTCGTACTGTTTTGTGCAGTTCACACTCGCGCTATTTTGCGCGTCGCACCGTTTTGTGCAGTTCACAGTCGCCCTATTTTGTGCGTCGCACTGTTTTTTGAAGTTTATCACTCGCGCTATTTTGCGCATCACTTTCATTTGTGCAGTTCACACTCGCTATTTTGCCCGTCGCACTGTTTTCCACAGTTTATCACTCGCGCTATTTTCCACGTCGCACTATTTTGTGTAGTTCACACTCGCGCTATTTTGCGCGTCGCACTGTTTTCTGCTGTTTATCACTCGCACTATTTTGCACGTCGCACTGTTTTGTGCAGTTCACACTCGCGCTATTTTGCGCGTCGCACTGTTTTGTGCAATTCACACTCGCACTATTTTGTGCGTCGCACTGTTTTGTGTCGTGTATCACTCGCGCTATTTTGCGCGTCGCTCTGTTTTGTGCGGTTCACACTCGCGCTATTTTGCTCGTCGCACTGTTTTTTGCATTTTATCACTCGCACTATTTTGCGCGTCGCACTGTTTTGTGCAGTTTATCACTCGCGCTATTTTGCGCTTCGTACTATTTTGTGCAGTTCACACTTGTGCTATTTTGCGCGTCGCACTGTTTTGTGCAGTTCACACTCGCGCTGTTTTGTGCGTCGCACTGTTTTGTGCAGTTTATCAATCGCGCTATTTTACACGTCACTCTATTTTGTGCGGTTCGCACTCGCGCTATTTTGCGCGTCGCACTGTTTTGTGCAGTTCACACTCGCGCTATTTTGCGCGTCACACTGTTTTTTGAAGTTTATCACTCGCGCTATTTTGCGCGTCGCACTGTTTTGTGCAGTTCACACTCGCACTATTTTCTGCGTTGCACTGTTTTGTGCAGTTTATCACTCGCGCTATTTTGCGCGTCGCTCTGTTTTGTGCGGTTCACACTCGCGCTATTTTGCTCGTCGCACTGTTTTTTGCATTTTATCACTCGCACTATTTTGCGCGTCGCACTGTTTTGTGCAGTTTATCACTCGCGCTATTTTGCGCTTCGTACTGTTTTGTGCAGTTCACACTCGTGCTATTTTGCGCGTCACACTGTTTTGTGCAGTTCACACTCGCACTATTTTGCACGTCGCACTGTTTTGTGCAGTTCACACTCGCGCTATTTTGCGCGTCGCACTGTTTTGTGCAGTTCACACTCGCACTATTTTGTGCGTCGCACTGTTTGGTGCCGTTTATCACTCGCGCTATTTTGCGCGTCGCTCTGTTTTGTGCGGTTCACACTCGCGCTATTTTGCTCGTCGCACTGTTTTTTGCGTTTTATCACTCGCACAATTTTGCGCGTCGCACTGTTTTGTGCAGTTTATCACTCGCGCTATTTTGCGCTTCGTACTGTTTTGTGCAGTTCACACTTGTGCTATTTTGCGCGTCGCACTGTTTTGTGCAGTTCACACTCGCGCTGTTTTGTGCGTCGCACTGTTTTGTGCAGTTTATCAATCGCGCTATTTTACACGTCACTCTATTTTGTGCGGTTCGCACTCGCGCTATTTTGCGCGTCGCACTGTTTTGTGCAGTTCACACTCGCGCTATTTTGCGCGTCGCACCGTTTTGTGCAGTTCACACTCGCCCTATTTTGCGCGTCGCACTGTTTTTTGAAGTTTATCACTCGCGCTATTTTGCGCATCACCTTGTTTTGTGCCGTTCAAACTCGCGCTATTTTGCGCGTCGCACTGTTTTGTGCAGTTCACACTCGCACTATTTTGTGCGTCGCACTGTTTTGTGCAGTTTATCACTCGCGCTATTTTGCGCGTCGCTCTGTTTTGTGCGGTTCACACTCGCGCTATTTTGCTCGTCGCACTGTTTTTTGCATTTTATCACTCGCACTATTTTGCGCGTCGCACTGTTTTGTGCAGTTTATCACTCGCGCTATTTTGCGCTTCGTTTTTTGTGCAGTTCACTGTGCTATTTTGCGCGTCGCACTGTTTTGTGCAGTTCACACTCGCGCTATTTTGTGCGTCGCACTGTTTTGTGCAGTTTATCAATCGCGCTATTTTGCACGTCACTCTGGTTTGTGCGGTTCGCACTCGCGCTATTTTGCGCGTCGCACTGTTTTGTGCAGTTCACACTCGCGCTATTTTTCTCGTCGCACCGTTTTGTGCAGTTCACACTCGCCGTATTTTGCGCGTCGCACTGTTTTTTGAAGTTTATCACTCGCGCTATTTTGCGCATCACCTTGTTTTGTGCCGTTCACACTCGCGCTATTTTGCGCGTCGCACTGTTTTGTGCAGTTCACACTCGCGCTATTTTGCGCGTCGCACTGTTTTGTGCAGTTTATCACTCGCGCTATTTTGCGCTTCATACTGTTTTGTGCAGTTCACACTCGTTCTATTTTGCACGTCGCACTGTTTTTTGCAGTTCACACTCGTGCTATTTTGCACGTCGCACTGTTTTGTGCAGTTTATCAATCGCGCTATTTTGCGCATCGCACAGTTTTTTGCAGTTTATCACTCGCGCAATTTTGCGCGTCGCACTGTTTCGTGCAGTTTATCACTCGTGCTATTTTGCGCTTCGCACTGTTTTGCGCAGTTCACAATCGCGCTATTTTGCGCGTCGCACTGTTTTGTGTAGTTTAACACTAGCGCGATTTTGCGCGTCGCACAGTTTTTTGCAATTTATCACTCGCGCAATTTTGCGCGTCGCACTGTTTCGTGCAGTTTATCACTCGCGCTATTTTGCGCTTCTTACTGTTTTGTGTAGTTCACACTCGCGCTATTTTGCACGTCGCCCTGTTTTTTGCAGTTTATCACTAGCACTATTTTGCGCATCGTACTGCTTTGTGCAGTTTATCACTCGCGCTATTTTGCGCTTCGTACTGTTTTGTGCAGTTCACACTCGTGCTAGTTTGCTCGTCGCACTGTTTTTTCCAGTTCACAATTGCGCTATTTTGCGCGTCGTACTGTTTGTGCAGTTCGCACTTGCGCTATTTTGCGCGTCGCACTGTTTTGTGCAGTTTATCACTCGCGCTATTTTTCGCGTCGCACTGTTTTGTGCAGTTCACAATCGCGCTATTTTGCGCGTCACACTGTTTTGTGCAGTTCACACTCGCGCTATTTTGCGCGTCGCTCTGTTTTGTGCAGTTTATCAATCGCGCTATTTTACACGTCGCTCTGTTTTGTGCGGTTCGCACTCGCGCTACTTTGCGCGTCGCACTGTTTTGTGCAGTTCCCACTCGCGCTATTTTGCGCGTCGCACTGTTTTGGGCAGGTCACACTCGCCCTATTTTGCGTGTCGCACTGTTTTTTGAAGTTTATCACTCGCACTATTTTGCGCATCACCTTGTTTTGTGCCGTTCACACTCGCGCTATTTTGCGCGTCGCACTGTTTTGTGCAGTTTATCACTCGCGCTATTTTGCATGTCGCTCTGTTTTGTGCGGTTCACACTCGCGCTATTTTGTTCGTCGCACTGTTTTTTGCAGTTTATCACTCGCACTATTTTGCGCGTCGCACTGTTTTGTGCAGTTTATCACTCGCGCAATTTTGCGCTTCGTACTGTTTTGTGCAGTTCACACTCGTGCTATTTTGCGCGTCGCACTGTTTTTTGCAGTTCACACTCGCGATATTTTGCGCGTCGCACTGTTTTGTGCAGTTTATCAATCGCGCTATTTTGCGCGTCGCACAGTTTTTTGCAGGTTATCACTCACGCAATTTTGCACGTCGCACTGTTTTGTGCAGTTTATCACTCGCGCTATTTTGCGCTTCGCACTGTTTTGCGCAGTTCCCAATCGCGCTATTTTGCGCGTCGCACTGTTGTGTGTAGTTTAACACTAGTGCTATTTTGCGCGTCGCACAGTTTTTTGCAGTTTATCATTCCGGCTATTTTGCGCTTCGCACAGTTTTGTGCAGTTCACAATCGTGCTATTTTGCGCGTCGCACTGTTTTGTGTAGTTTAACACTACCGCTATTTTGCGCGTCGCACAGTTTTTTGCAGTTTATCACTCGCGGAATTTTGCGCGTCGCACTGTTTCGTGCAGTTTATCACTCACGCTATTTTGCGCTTCTTACTGTTTTGTGTAGTTCACACTCGCGCTATTTTGCACGTCGCACTGTTTTTTGCAGTTTATCACTCGCACTATTTTGCACTTCGCACTGTTTTGTACAGTTTATCACTCGTGCTATTTTGCACTTCGTACTGTTTTGTGCAGTTCACACTCGTGCTATTTTGCGCGTCGCACTGTTTTTTCCAGTTCACAATCGCGCTATTTTGCGCATCGCACTGTTTTGTGCAGTTCACACTCGCGCTATTTTGTGCGTCGAACTGTTTTGTGCAGATCACACTCGCGTTATTTTGCGCTTCGTACTGTTTTGTGCAGTTCACACTCGCGCTATTTTGCGCGTCGCACTGTTTTTTGCAGTTTATCACTGGCGCTCTTTTGCGAGTCGCACTGTTTTGTGCAGTTAACACTCGCGCTATTTTGCGCGTCGCACTGTTTTGTGCAGTTTATCACTCGCGCTATCTTGCACGTCGCTCTATTTTGTGCCGTTCACACTCGCGCTATTTTGTGCGTCGCACTGTTTTTTGCAGTTTATCACTTGCACTATTTTGGGCGTCACACTGTTTTGTGCAGTTTATCACTCGCGCTATTTTGCGCTTTGTACTGTTTTGTGCAGTTCACACTCGTGCTATTTTGCGCGTCGCACTGTTTTTTGCAGTTCACAATCGTGCTATTTTGCGTGACGCAGTGTTTTGTCCAGTTCACACTCGCGCTATTTTGCGCGTCGCACTATTTTGTGCAGTTTATCCCTCCCGCTATTTTGCGCGTCGCACCGTTGTGCAGTTTATCACTCGCGCTATTTTGTGCGTCGCACTGTTTTGTGCAGTTCACAATCGTGCTATTTTGCACATCGCTCTGTTTTGTGCGGGTTCACACTTGCGCTATTTTGCACGTCGCACTATTTTTTGCAGTTTATCAATCGCACTATTTTGTGAGTCGCACTGTTTTGTGCAGTATATCACTCGCGCTATTTTGCACTTCGTACTGTTTTGTGCAGTTCACATTTGCGCTACTTTGCGCGTCGCCCTGTTTTTTGCAGTTTATCACCCGCGCTATTTTGCGCGTCGCACTGTTTTGTGCAGTTCACACTCGCGCTATTTTGCGCGTCGCACCGTTTTGTGCAGTTCACAGTCGCACTATTTTGCGCGTCGCACTATTTTTTGCAGTTTATCAATCGCACTATTTTGTGAGTCGCACTGTTTTGTGCAGTATATCACTCGCGCTATTTTGCACTTCGTACTGTTTTGTGCAGTTCACATTTGCGCTACTTTGCGCGTCGCCCTGTTTTTTGCAGTTTATCACCCGCGCTATTTTGCGCGTCGCACTGTTTTGTGCAGTTCACACTCGCGCTATTTTGCGCGTCGCACCGTTTTGTGCAGTTCACAGTCGCACTATTTTGCGCGTCGCACTATTTTTTGAAGTTTATCACTCGCGCTATTTGGCGCATCACCTTCATTTGTGCAATTCACACTCGCGCTATTTTGCGCGTCGCACTGTTTTCTGTAGTTTATCACTCGCGCTATTTTGCACGTCGCACTGTTTTGTGCAGTTCACACTCGCGCTATTTTGCGCGTCGCATTGTTTTCTGCAGTTTATCACTCGCGCTATTTTGCACGTCGCACTGTTTTGTGCAGTTCACACTCGCGCTATTTTGCGCGTCGCACTGTTTTGTGCAGTTCACACTCGCGCTATTTTGCGCGTCGCACTGTTTTGTGCAGTTTATCACTCGCGCTATTTTGCGCGTCGCTCTGTTTTGTGCGGTTCACACTCGCGCTATTTTGCGCGTCGCACTGTTTTTTGCAGTTTATCACTCGCCCTATTTTGCGCGTCGCACTGTTTTGTGCAGTTTATCACTCGCGCTATTTTGCGCTTCGTACTGTTTTGTGCAGTTCACACTCGTGCTATTTTGCGCGTCGCACTGTTTTTTGCAGTTCACAATCGCGCTATTTTGCGCGTCGCACTGTTTTGTGCAGTTCACACTCGCGCTATTTTGCTCGTCGCACTGTTTTGTGCAGATCACACTCGCGCTATTTTGCGCTTCGTACTGTTTTGTGCAGTTCACAGTCGCGCTATTTTACGCGTCGCACTGTTTTGTGCAGTTTATCACTCGCGCTATTTTCCACGTCGCTCTGTTTTGTGCGGTTCACACTCGTGCTATTTTGCACGTCACACTGTTTTTGCAGTTTATCACTCGCACTATTTTGGGCGTCGCACTGTTTTCTGCAGTTTATCACTCGCGCTATTTTGCGCTTTGTACTGTTTTGTGCAGTTCACACTCGTGCTATTTTGCGCGTCGCACTGTTTTTTGCAGTTCACAATCGCGCTATTTTGCGCGACGCACTATTTTGTCCAGTTCACACTCGCGCTATTTTGTGCGTCGCACTGTTTTGTGCAATTTATCCCTCGCGCTATTTTGCGCGTCGCACTGTTTTGTGCAGTTCACAGTCGCGCTATTTTACGCGTCGCACTGTTTTGTGCAGTTTATCACTGCGCTATTTTCCACGTCGCTCTGTTTTGCGCGGTTCACACTCGTGCTATTTTGCACGTCGCACTGTTTTTGCAGTTTATCACTCGCACTATTTTGCGCATCGCACTGTTTTGTGCAATTTATCACTCGCGCTATTTTGCGCTTCGTACTGTTTTATGCAGTTCACATTTCTGCTATTTTGCGCGTCGCACTATTTTTTGCAGTTTATCACCCGCGCTATTTTGCGCGTCGTACTGTTTTTTGCAGTTTATCACTCGCGCTATTTTGCTCGTCGCACTGTTTTGTGCAGTTCACACTCGCGCTATTTTGCGCGTCGCACCGTTTTGTGCAGTTCACAGTCGCACTATTTTGTGCGTAGCACTGTTTTTTGAAGTTTATCACTCGTGCTATTTTGCGCATCACCTTCATTTGTGCGGTTCACACTCCCGCTATTTTGCGGGTCGCACTGTTTTCTACAGTTTATCACTCGCGCTATTTTGCACGTCGCACTGTTTTGTGCAGTTTATCACTCACGCTATTTTGCACGTCGCTCTGTTTTGTGCGGTTCACACTCGCGCTATTTTGCGCGTCGGACTGTTTTTTGCAGTTTATCACTCGCCCTATTTTGCGCGTCGCACTGTTTTGTGCCGTTTATCACTCGCACTATTTTGCGCTTTGTACTGTTTTGTACAGTTCACACTCGTGATATTTTGCGCGTCGCACTGTTTTTTGCAGTTCACAATCGCGCTATTTTGCGCGTCGCACTGTTTTGTGCAGTTCACACTCGCACTATTTTGCGCGTCGCACTATTTTGTGCAGTTTATCACTTGCGCTGTTTTGCGCGTCTCTCCGTTTTGTGCGGTTCACACTCGCTCTATTTTGCGCGTCACACTATTTTCTGCAGTTCACACTCGCGCTATTTTGCGCGTCGCACTATTTTGTGCAGTTCACACTCGCCCTATTTTGCGCATCGCACTGTTTTTGGAAGTTTATCACTCGCGCTATTTTGCGCATCACCTTGTTTTGTGCCATTCATACTCGGGCTATTTTGCGCGTCGCACTGTTTTGTGTAGTTCGCACTCGCGCAATTTTGCGCGTCGTACTGTTTTGTGCAGTTCACACTTGCGATATTTTGCGGGTTGCACTGTTTTGTGCAGTTCACACTTGCGCTATTTTGCACGTCGCACTGTTTTGTGCAGTTTATCACTCACGCTATTTTGCACGTCGCTCTGTTTTGTGCGGTTCACACTCGCGCTATTTTGCGCGTCGGACAGTTTTTTGCAGTTTATCACTCGCCCTATTTTGCACGTCGCACTGTTTTGTGCCGTTTATCACTCGTGCTATTTTTCGCTTCGTACTGTTTTGTGCAGTTCACACTCGTGACACTTTGCGCGTCGCACTGTTTTTTGCAGTTCACAATCGCGCTATTTTGCGCGTCGCACTGTTTTGTGCAGTTCACACTCGCGCTATTTTGCGCGTCGCACAATTTTGTGCAGTTTATCACTTGCGCTGTTTTGCGCGTCGCTCCGTTTTGTGCGTCGCTCCGTTTTGTGCGGTTCACACTCGCTCTATTTTGCGCGTCACACTATTTTCTACAGTTCACACTCGCGCTATTTTGCGCGTCGCACTATTTTGTGCAGTTCACACTCGCCCTATTTTGCGCGTTGCACTGTTTTTGGAAGTTTATCACTCGCGCTATTTTGCGCATAACCTTGTTTTGTGCCATTCACACTCGGGCTATTTTGCGCGTCGAACTGTTTTGTGTAGTTCGCACTCGCGCTATTTTGCGCGTCGTACTGTTTTGTGCAGTTCACACTCGCGATATTTTGCGCGTCGCACTGTTTTGTGCAGTTTATCACTCTCGCTATTTTGCGCGTCGCACAGTTTTTTACAGTTTATCACTCGCGCAATATTGCGCGTCGCACTGTTTTGTGCAGTTTATCACTCGCGCTATTTTGCGCTCCGCACTGTTTTGTGCAGTTCACAATCGCGCTATTTTGCGCTTCGCACTGTTTTGGGAAGTTCACAATCGCGCTATTTTGCGCGTCGCACAGTTTTTTACAGTTTATCACTCGCGCTATTTTGCGCGTCGCACTGTTTTGTGTAGTTCAACACTAGCGCTATTTTGCGCGTCGCACAGTTTTTTGCAGTTTATCACGCGCGCAATTTTGCGCGTCGCACTGTTTCGTGCAGTTTATCACTAGCGCTATTTTACGCTTCGTACTGTTTTGTGTAGTTCACACTCGCGCTATTTTGCGCGCCGCACTATTTTTTGCATTTTAACACGCGCACCATTTTGCACGTCGCACTGTTTTGTGCAGTTTATCACTCGCGCTATTTTGCGCTTCGTACTGTTTTGTGCAGTTCACACTCGTGCTATTTTGCGCGTCGCACTGTTTTTCCAGTTCACAATCGCGCTATTTTCCGCGTCGCACTGTTTTGTGCAGATCACACTCGCGCTATTTTGCGCGTCGCACTGTTTTTTGCAATTTATCACTCGCGCTATTTTGCAAGTCGCACTGTTTTGTGCAGTTAACACTCGCGCTATTTTGCGCGTCGCACTGTTTTGTGCAGTTTATCACTCGCGCTATTTTGCACGTCGCTCTATTTTGTGCGGTTCACACTCGCGCTATTTTGCGCGTCGCACTGTTTTTTACAGTTTATCACTCGCACTATTTTGGGCGTCGCACTGTTTTGTGCAGTTTATCACTCGCGCTATTTTGCGCTTTGTACTGTTTTGTGCAGTTCACACTCGTGCTATTTTGCGCGTCGCACTGTTTTTTGCAGTTCACAATCACGCTAGTTTGCGTGACGCACTGTTTTGTCCAGTTCACACTTGCGCTATTTTGCGCGTCGCACTGTTTTCTGCAGTTTATCCCTCGCGCTATTTTGCGCGTCGCACTGTTTTGTGCAGTTTATCACTCGCGCTATTTTGCGCGTCGCACTGTTTTGTGCAGTTCACACTCGCGCTATTTTACGCGTCGCACTGTTTTGTGCAGTTTATCACTCGCGCTATTTTGCACGTCGCTCTGTTTTGTGCGGTTCACAGTCGTGCTATTTTGCACGTCGCACTGTTTTTTGCAGTTTATCACTCGCACTATTTTGTGCGTCGTACTGTTTTGTGCAGTTTATCACTCGCGCTATTTTGTGCTTCGTACTGTTTTGTGCAGTTCACATTTGCGCTATTTTGCGCGTCGCACTATTTTTTTCAGTTTATCACCCGCGGTATTTTGCGCGTCGCACTGTTTTTTGCAGTTTATCACCCGCGCTATTTTGCGCGTCGCACTGTTTTGTGCAGTTCACACACGCGCTATTTTGCGCGTCGCACTGTTTTGTGCAGTTCACAGTCGCACTATTTTGCACGTCGCACTGTTTTTTGAAGTTTATCACTCGCGCTATTTTGCGAATCACCTTCATTTGTGCAGTTCACACTCGCGCTATTTTGCGCGTCGCACAGTTTTCTGCGGTTTATCACTCGCGCTATTTTGCACGTCGCACTGTTTTGTGCAGTTCACACTCGCGCTATTTTGCGCGTCGCACTGTTTTTTGCAGTTTATCACTCGCGCTATTTTGCACGTCGCACTGTTTTGTGCAGTTCACACTCGCGGTATGTTGCGCGTCGCACTGCTTTGTGCAGTTTATCACTCGCCCTATTTTGCGCATCGCTCTGTTTTGTGCGGTTCACACTCACGCTATTTTGCGCATCGTACTGTTTTTTGTAGTTTATCACTCGCCCTATTTTGCGCGTCGCACTGTTTTTTGCAGTTCACAATCGCGCTATTTTGCGCGTCGCACTGTTTTGTGCAGTTCACACTCGCGCTATTTGGCGCGTCGCACTGTTTTGTGCAGATCACACTCGCGGTATTTTGCGCATCGAACTGTTTTGTGCAGTTCACACTCGCGCTATTTTGCGCGTCGCACTGTTTTTTGCAGTTTATCACTCGTGCTATTTTGCGAGTCGCACTGTTTTGTGCAGTTAACACTAGTGCTATTTTGCGCTTCGCACTTTTTGTGCAGTTTATCACTCGCGCTATTTTGCGCGTCGCTCTGTTTTGTGCGGTTCACACTCGCGCTATTTTGGGCATCGCACGGTTTTGTGCAGTTTATAACTCGCGCTATTTTGCGCTTTGTATTGTTTTGTGCAGTTCACACTCGTGCTATTTTGCGCGTCGCACTGTTTTTTGCAGTTCACAATCGCGCTATTTTGCGCGACGCACTGTTTTGTCCAGTTCACACTCGCGCTATTTTGCGCGTCGCACTGTTTTGTACAGTTTATCCCTCGCGCTATTTGACGCGTCACACTGTTTTGTGCACTTTATCACTCGCACTATTTTGCGCGTCGCACTGTTTTCTGCAGTTCACACTCGCGCTATTTTACGCGTCGCACTGTTTTGTGCAGTTTATCACTCGCGCTATTTTGCACGTCGCTCTGTTTTGTGCGGTTCACACTCGCGCTATTTTGCACGTCGCACTGTTTTTTGCAGTTTATCAATCGCACTATTTTGCGTGTCGCACTGTTTTGTGCAGTTTATCCCTCGCACCATTTTGCGCTTCGTACTGTTTTGTGCTGTTCACATTTGCGCTATTTTGCGCGTCGCACTGTTTTTTGCAGTTTATCACCCGCGCTATTTTGCGCGTCGCACTATTTTTTGCAGTTTATCACCTGCGCGATTTTGCGCGTCGCACTGTTTTGGGCAGTTCACACTCGCGCTATTTTGCGCGTCGCACTGTTTTGTACAGTTCACACTCTTGCTATTTTGCGCGTCGCTCCGTTTTGTGCAGTTCACACTCGCGCTATTTTGTGCATCACCTTCATTTGTGCAGTTCTCACTAGCGCTATTTTGCGCGTCGCACTGTTTTCTGCAGTTTATCACTCGCGCTATTTTGCACGTCGCACTGTTTTGTGCAGTTCACACTTGCGCAATTTTTCGCGTCGCACTGTTTTCTACAGTTTATCACTCGCGCTATTTTGGACGTCCCACTGTTTTGTGCAGTTCACACTCGCGCTATTTTGCGTGTCGCACTGTTTTGTGCAGTTCACACTCGCGCTATTTTGCGCGTCGCACTGTTTTGTGCAGTTCATCACTCGCGCTATTTTGCGCGTCGCTCTGTTTTGTGCAGTTCATCACTCGCGCTATTTTGCGCGTCGCTCTGTTTTGTGCAGTTCACACTCGCGCCATTTTGCGCGTCGCACTATTTTTTGCAGTTTATCACCCGCCCTATTTTGCGCGTCGCACTGTTTTGTGCAGTTTATCACTCGCGCTATTTTGCGCTTCATACTGTTTTGTGCAGTTCACACTCGTGTTGTTTTGCGCGTCACACTGTTTTTGCCAGTTCACAATCGCGCTATTTTTGCGCGTCGCACTGTTTTGTGCAGTTCACACTCGCGCTATTTTGCGCGTCGCACTGTTTTGTGCAGTTTATCAGTCGCGCTATTTTGCGCGTCGCACTGTTTGTGCAGTTCACACTCGCGCTATTTTGCGCGTCGCACTGTTTTGTGCAGTTTATCAATCGCGCCATTTTGCACGTCGCTCTGTTTTGTGCGGTTCACACTCGCGCTATTTTGCGTGTCGCACTGTTTTCTGCAGTTCACACTCGCGCTATTTTGCGCGTCGCACTGTTTTGTGCAGTTCACACTCGCGCTATTTTGCGCGTCGCACTGTTTTGTGCAGTTTATCACTTGCACTATTTTTCACGTCGCACTGTTTTGTGCGATTCACACTCGCGCTATTTTGCGCGTCGCACTGTTTTTTGTAGTTTATCACTCGTGCTATTTTGCGCGTCGCACTATTTTGTGCAGTTTATCACTCGTGCTATTTTGCGCTTCGTACTGTTTTGCGCAGTTCACACTCGTGCTATTTTGCACGTCGCACTGTTTTTTGCAGTTCACACTCGCGATATTTTGCGCGTCGCACTATTTTGTGCAGTTTATCACTCGCGCTATTTTGCGCGTCGCACAGTTTTTTGCAGTTTATCGCTCGCGCTATTTTGCGCGTCACACTGTTTTGTGCAGTTTATCACTCGCGCTATTTTGCGCTTCGCACTGTTTTGTGCAGTTCACAATCGCGCTATTTTGCTCGTCGCACAATTTTTTGCAGTTTATCACTCGCGCTATTTTACGCGTCGCACTGTTTTTTGCAGTTCATCACTCGCGCTATTTTGCGCTTCGTACTATTTTGTGCAGTTCACACTCGCACTATTTTGCACGTCGCTCTATTTTGTGCAGTTTATCACTCGCACTATTTTGCTCGTCGCACTATTTTGTGCAGTTTATCACTCCCGCTATTTTGCACGTCGCTCTATTTTGTGCGGTTCACACTCGCGCTATTTTGCGGGTCGCACTGTTTTTTGCACTGTTTTTGCCAGTTTATCACTCGCACTATTTTGGGCGTCGCACTGTTTTGTGCAGTTTATCACTCGCGCTATTTTGCGCTTTGTACTGTTTTGTGCAGTTCACACTCGTGCTATTTTGCACGTCGCACAATTTTTTGTAGTTCACAATCACGCTATTTTGCGCAACTCACTGTTTTGTCCAGTTCACACTCGCGCTATTTTGCGCGTCGCACTGTTTTGTGCAGTTTATCCCTCGCGCTATTTTGTGCGTCGCACTATTTTGTGCAGTTTATCACTCGCGCTATTTGAGGCGTCGCACTGTTTTGTGCATTTTATCACTCGCACTATTTTGCAAGTCGCTCTGTTTTGTGCGGTTCACATTCGCGCTATTTTGCACGTCGCACTGTTTTTTGCAGATGTTAACTCGCAATATTTTGCGCATCGCACTGTTTTGTGCTGTTTATCACCCGCGCTATTTTGCGCGTCGTACTGTTTTGTGCAGTTCACATTTGCGCTATTTTGCGCGTCGCACTGTTTTTTGCAGTTTATCACCCGCGCTATTTTGCGCGTCGCACTGTTTTTTGCAGTTTATCACCCGCGCTATTTTGCGCGTCGCACTGTTTTGTGCAGTTCACACTCGCGCTATTTTGCGCATCGCACCGTTTTGTGTAGTTCACAGTCGCACTATTTTGCGCGTCGCACTGTTTTTTGAAGTTTATCACTCGCGCTATTTTGCGCATCACCTTCATTTGTGAAGTTCACACTCGCGCTATTTTGCGCGTCGCACAGTTTGCTGCAGTTTATCACTCGCGCTATTTTGCACGTCGCACTATTTTGTGCAGTTCACACTCACGCTATTTTGTGCGTCGCACTGTTTTCTGCAGTTTATCACTTGCGCGATTTTGCACGTCCCACTGTTTTGTGCAGTTCACACTCGCGCTATTTTGCGCGTCACACTATTTTGTGCAGTTCACAGTCGCACTATTTTGCGCGTCGCACTGTTTTTTGAAGTTTATCACTCGCGCTATTTTGCGCATAACCTTCATTTGTGCAGCTCACAGTCGCGCTATTTTGCGCGTCGCACTATTTTTTGCAGTTTATCACTCGCCCTATTTTGCGCGTCGCACTGTTTTGTGCAGTTTATCACTCGCGCTATTTTGCGCTTCGTACTGTTTTGTGCAGTTCACACTCGTGCTATTTTGAGCGTCGCACTATTTTTTGCAGTTCACACTCGTGCTATTTTGCGCGTCGCACTGTTTTGTGCAGTTTATCACTCGCGCTATTTTGCGCGTCGCACTGTTTTGTGCAGTTCACACTCGCGCTATTTTGCGTGTCGCACTATTTTGTGCAGTTTATCACTCGCGCTATTTTGCGTGTCGCACTATTTTGTGCAGTTCACACTCGCGCTATTTTGCGCGTCGCACTGTTTTGTGCAGTTTATCACTAGCGCTATTTTGCGCGTCGCACTGTTTTTGCAGTTTATCACTCGCACTATTCTGGGCGTCGCACTGTTTTGTGCAGTTTATCACTCGCGCTATTTTGGGCTTTGTACTATTTTGTGCAGTTCACACTCGTGCTGTTTTGCGCGTCGCACTGTTTTGTGCAGTTCACACTCGCCCTATTTTGCGCGTCGCACTGTTTTTTGAAGTTTATCACTCGCGCTATTTTGCGCATCACCTTGTTTTGTGCCATTCACACTCGGGCTATTTTGCGCGTCGCACTGTTTTGTGCAGTTCAAACTCGCGCTATTTTGCGCATCGCACTGTTTTGTGCAGTTTGTCACTCGCGCCATTTTGCACGTCGCTCAGTTTTGTGCGGTTCACACTCCCGCTATTTTGCGCGTCGCACTGTTTTTTGCAGTTTATCACTCGCGCTATTTTGCGCTTCGCACTATTTTTTGCGCTTCGTACTGTTTTGTGCAGCTCACATTTACGCTATTTTGCGCGTCGCACTGTTTTTTGCAGTTTATCACGCGCGTTATTTTGCGCGTCGCACTGTTTTTTTGCAGTTCATCACCCGCGCTATTTTGCGCGTCGCACTGTTTTGTGCAGTTCACACTCGCGCTATTTTGCGCGTCACACTGCTTTGTGCAGTTCACACTCCCGCTATTTTACGCGTCGCACAGTTTTTT
Organism: Camellia japonica; assembly: GCA_030407325.1. NCBI lineage: Eukaryota > Viridiplantae > Streptophyta > Magnoliopsida > Ericales > Theaceae > Camellia > Camellia japonica. The sequence goes on from JAPPVO010007149.1 coordinate 52,422, forward strand.
GAAGTTTATCACTCGCGTAATTTTTCGGGTCGCACTGTTTTGTGCAGTTTATCACTCGCGCTATTTTGCACTTCGTACAGTTTTGTGCAGTTCACACTCGTGCTATTTGGCACGTCGCACTATTTTTTGCAGTTTATCACTCGCGCTATTTTGCGAGTCGCACTGTTTTGTGCAGTTAACACTCGCGCTATTTTGCGCGTCGCACTATTTTGTGCAGTTTATCACTCGCGCTATTTTGGGCGTCGCACAGTTTTTTGCAGCTTATCACTCGCGTAATTTTTCGGGTCGCACTGTTTTGTGCAGTTTATCACTCACGCTATTTTGCACTTCGTACAGTTTTGTGTAGTTCACACTCGCGCTATTTGGCACGTCGCACTGTTTTTTACAGTTTATCACTCGCACTATTTTGCGCGACGCACTATTTTGTGTAGTTTATCACTCGCGCTATTTTGCGCTTCGTACTGTTTTGTGCAGTTAACACTCGTGCTATTTTGCGCGTCGCACTGTTTTTTCCATTTCACAATCGTGCTATTTTGTGCGTCGCACTGTTTTGTGCAGTTCACACTCGCTCTATTTTGCGCGTCGCACTGTTTTGTGCAGATCACACTCGCGCTATTTTGCACTTCGTGCTATTTTGTGCAGTTCACATTCGCGCTATTTTGCGCGTCGCACTGTTTTGTGCGGTTTATCACTCGCGCTATTTTGCGCTTCGTACTGTTTTGTGTAGTTCACACTCGCGCTATTTTGCGCATCGCACTGTTTTTTGCAGTTTATCACTCGCACTATTTTGCGCGTCGCACTGTTTTGTGCAGTTTATCACTCGCGGTATTTTGCGCTTCGTACTGTTTTGTGCAGTTCACACTCATGCTATTTTGCGCGTCTTACTATTTTTTCCAGTTCACAATCGCGTTATTTTGCGTGTCGCACTGTTTTGTGCAATTCACACTCGCGCTATTTTGTGCGTCGCACTATTTTGTGCAGATCACACTCGCGCTGTTTTGCGCTTCGTACTGTTTTGTGCAGTTCACACTCGCGCTATTTTGCGCGTCGCACTGTTTTGTGCAGTTTATCACTGCGCTATTTTGCGCTTCGTACTATTTTGTGTAGTTCACACTCGCGCTATTTTGCGCGTCGCACTGTTTTTTGCAGTTTATCAGTCGCACTATTTTGCGCGTCGCACTGTTTTGTGCAGTTTATCACTCGCGCTATTTTGCGCTTCGTACTGTTTTGTGCAGTTCACACTCGTGCCATTTTGCGCATCGCACTGTTTTTTCCAGTTCACAATCGCGCTATTTTGCGCGTCGCACTGTTTTGTGCAGTTCACACGCGCGCTATTTTGCGCGTCACACTGTTTTGTGCAGATCACACTCGTGCTATTTTGCGCTTCGCACTGTTTTGTGCAGTTTATCACTCGTGCTATTTTGCACTTCGTACTATTTTGTGAAGTTCACACTCGCGCTATTTTGCGGGTCGCACTGTTTTTTGCAGTTTATAACTCGCACTATTTTGCGTGACACACTGTTTTGTGCAGTTTATCACTCGCCCTATTTTGCGCTTCGCACTGTTTTGTGCATTTCACACTCGTGCTATTTTGCGCGTCGCACTGTTTTTTCCAGTTCAGAATCGCGCTATTTTGCGCGTCGCACTGTTTTGTGCAGCCCACACTCGCGCTATTTTGCGCGTCCCACTGTTTTGTGCAGATCACACTCGCGCTATTTTGCGCTTCGTACTGTTTTGTGCAGTTCACACTCGCGCTATTTTGCGCGTCGCACAGTTTTGTGCAGTTTATCACTCGCGCTATTTTGCGCTTTGTACTGTTTTGTGCAGTTCACACTCGAGCTATTTTGCGCGTCGCACTGTTTTGTGCAGATCACACTCGCGCTATTTTGCGCTTCGTACTATTTTGTGCAGTTCACACTCGCGCTATTTTGCGCGTCGCACTGTTTTGTGCAGATCACACTCGCGCTATTTTGCCCTTCGTACTATTTTGTGCAGTTCACATTCGCGCTATTTTGCGCGTCGCACTGTTTTGTGCGGTTTATCACTCGCGCTATTTTGCGCTTCGTACAGTTTTGTGTAGTTCACACTCGCACTATTTTGCGCGTCGCACTGTTTTTTGCAGTTTATCACTTTTTTTTTTGCGCGTCGCACTGTTTTGTGCAGTTTATCACTCGCGGTATTTTGCGCTTCGTACTGTTTTGTGCGGTTCACACTCGTGCTATTTTGCGCGTCTTACTATTTTTTCCAGTTCACAATCGCGTTATTTTGCGTGTCGCACTTTTTTGTGCAATTCACACTCGCGCTATTTTGCGCGTCGCACTGTTTTGTGCATATCACACTAGCGCTATTTTGCGCTTCGTACTGTTTTGTGCAGTTCACACTCGCGCTATTTTGCGCGTCACACTGTTTTGTACAGTTTATCACTCGCGCTATTTTGCTCGTCGCTCTGTTTTGTGCGGTTCACACTCGCGCTATTTTGCGCGTCGCACTGTTTTTTGCAATTTATCACTCGCGCTATTTTGCACTTTGTACTGTTTTGTGAAGTTCACACTCGAGCTATTTGGCGCGTCGCACTGTTTTGTGCAGATCACACTTGCGCTATTTTGCGCTTCGCACTGTTTTGTGCAGTTCACCCTCGCGCTATTTTGCGCGTCGCACTGTTTTGTGCAGTTTATCACTCGCGCTATTTTGCGCTTCGTACTATTTTGTGCAGTTCACACTCGCGCTATTTTGCGCGTCGCACTGTTTTTTGCAATTTATCACTCGCACTATTTTGCGCGTCGCACTGTTTTGTGCAGTTTATCACTCGCGCTATTTTGCGCTTCGTACTGTTTTGTGCAGTTCACACTCGTGCTATTTTGCGCATCGCACTGTTTTTTCCAGTTCACAATCGCGCTATTTTGCGCGTCGCACTGTTTTGTGCAGTTCACACGGGCGCTATTTTGCGCGTCACACTGTTTTGTGCAGATCACACTCGTGCTATTTTGCGCTTCGCACTGTTTTGTGCAGTTTATCACTCGTGCTATTTTGCACTTCGTACTATTTTGTGAAGTTCACACTCGCGCTATTTTGCGCGTCGCACTGTTTTTTGCAGTTTATAACTCGCACTATTTTGCGCGACACACTGTTTTGTGCAGTTTATCACTCGCGCTATTTTGCGCATCGCACTGTTTTGTGCATTTCACACTCGTGCTATTTTGCGCGTCGCACTGTTTTTTCCAGTTCAGAATCGCGCTATTTTTCGCGTCGCACTGTTTTGTGCAGCTCACACTCATGCTATTTTGCGCGTCCCACTGTTTTGTGCAGATCACACTCGCGCTATTTTGCGCTTCGTACTGTTTTGTGCAGTTCACACTCGCGCTATTTTGCGCGTCGCACAGTTTTGTGCAGTTTATCACTCGTGCTATTTTGCGCTTTGTACTGTTTTGTGCAGTTCACACTCGAGCTATTTTGCGCGTCGCACTGTTTTGTGCAGATCACACTCGCGCTATTTTGCGCTTCGTACTATTTTGTGCAGTTCACACTCGCGGTATTTTGCGCGTCGCACTGTTTTGTGCAGTTTATCACTCGCACTATTTTGCGCTTCGTACTGTTTTGTGTAGTTCACACTCGCGCTATTTTGCGCGTCGCACTGTTTTGTGCAGTTTATCACTCGCACTATTTTGCGCGTCGCACTGTTTTGTGCAGTTTATCACTCGCGCTATTTTGCGCTTCGTACTGTTTTGTGCGGTTCACACTCATGCTATTTTGCGCGTCTTACTATTTTTTCCAGTTCACAATCGCGCTATTTTGCGTGTCGCACTGTTTTGTGCAGTTCACACTCGCGCTATTTTGCGCGTCGCACCGTTTTGTGCAGATCACACTCGCGCTATTTTGCGCTTCGTACTGTTTTGTGCAGTTCACACTCGGCTATTTTGCGCGTCACACTGTTTTCTGCAGTTTATCACTCGCGCTATTTTGCGAGTCGCACTGTTTTGTGCAGTTAACACTCGGCTATTTTGCGCGTCGCACTGTTTTGTGCAGTTTATCACTCGTGCTCTTTGCGCGTCGCTCTGTTTTGTGCGGTTCACACTCGCGCTATTTTGCGCGTCGCACTGTTTTTTGCAGTTTATCACTCGCACTATTTTGGGAGTCGCACTGTTTTGTGCAGTTTATCACTCGCGCTATTTTGCGCTTTGTACTGTTTTGTGCAGTTCACACTCGAGCTATTTTGCGCGTCGCACTGTTTTGTGCAGATCACACTTGCGCTATTTTGCGCTTCGTACTGTTTTGTGCAGTTCACACTCGCGCTATTTTGCGCGTCGCACTGTTTTGTGCAGATTATCACTCGCGCTATTTTGCGCTTCGTACTATTTTGTGTAGTTCACACTCGCGCTATTTTGCGCGTCGCACTGTTTTTTGCAGTTTACCAGTCGCACTATTTTGCGCGTCGCACTGTTTTGTGCAGTTTATCACTCGCGCTATTTTGCTCTTCATACTGTTTTGTGCAGTTCACACTCGTGCTATTTTGCGCATTGCACTGTTTTTTCCAGTTCACAATCGCGCTATTTTGCGCGTCGCACTGTTTTGTGCAGTTCACACTCGTGCTATTTTGCGCGTCGCACTGTTTTGTGTAGATCACACTCGCGCTATTTTGCTCGTCGCACTGTTTTGTGCAGTTTGTCACTCGCGCTATTTTGCGCTTCGCACTGTTTTGTGCAGTTTATCACTGGTGCTATTTTGCGCGTCGCACAGTTTTTGTAGTTATCACTCGCGCAATTTTGCGGTCATACTGTTTTGTGCAGTTTATCACTCGCGCTATTTTGCGCTTCGCACTGTTTTGTGCAGTTTATCACTGGTGCTATTTTGCGCGTCGCACAGTTTTTGTAGTTTATCACTCGCGCAATTTTGCGGGTCATACTGTTTTGTGCAGTTTATCACTCGCGCTACTTTGCCCTTCGTACAGTTTTGTGCAGTCGACACTTGCGCTATTTTGCGCGTCGCATTGTTTTTTGCAGTTTGTCACCCGCACTATTTTGCGCGACGTACTATTTTGTGCAGTTTATCACTCGCGCTATTTTGCGCTTCGTACTGTTTTGTGCAGTTCAAACTCGTGTTATTTTGCGCTGTAGACGTCCCCGAACGCCCCGGGAGGGTTAAGTCCCGTTCCGTTCATATTGGGTTTACTACAGTTCAGACTCAAATTGTCACGGTTCTTAATCTTGAACCAAAGAGTCCAAATCCGGCAAATCGTTTTGAGAAACAGATTTTTGAAAAGAAGTGTCAAACATGGACTGCTTTGCCAGATACAGAGTCGCCACCTAAATATTTTTTATCGGGGAATTTAGGAAACCCTGACTCGATGCCGAAGGCCACGTGTCCGTCATCACCAAATGTCTTGGCTCGGGAGCTTGGGTACGATCGGGGAAGGTTAGCTATGAGCACCCCCTTTCGCCCAGTCCGAAGACCGGCCTCTACTAACCGTGATATTCAATTTTGAAAACGTTATGTATTCTTATTCCGGTTATTAGCCTAGAATTACTATGTTATGCGCACAGCAAACAAGTATAGACTAGATTGCCTAATTTGGAAATAAGCATTGCATATCCGTTCGTTTTGAAAAGGCTTTGGAATTTGCTACTCGCAAGTAGGCTAAAACACGGATTTCAACGAGTTTTTCCAACTCAAACAATCCAACCTCCACCCACAGGCATTCAAGCAGTTATATCACATATAAGCATTTAGCCACATGGTAAGCATACTGTCATGTTAACATTCACACGCATGCGAGATGCTAAAGCGTAAATACTTACATCGTACTCCGTGCCAAAACAATAAACTAGTTAGCAAACATGCATGTCCTAGTTCATGTTAAGGTGACTAATGCATCGCAGGCAAGGGTGCAATCTAGAGTAGGCTCGGCTAACCCTAAAATATGGCATGTGAAATGCAATCATTCGATGCACGTATTCAATTTGGAATCGAAAATACAATGCAGTTAGCGTGATGTACCGAGCCCGGTGCATGTAAAACAAATGAATGGATGCACGCATGCATTGCATAAGGTATGCTAAAATAAACGTGCCCCAATCTACCATCATAAGCGGGTAAATAAAAGGGAAGAAAGAAGTGGGGGTTGGAAGACATACACGCCACTCACACACGCTTATTACAACTTTGCCCTCGCTCGGAAGGACCAAATAATAATACAAATTAACTAACTACGCAAGCTAATTAAATATTACAAATTAATTAAATTAACAAATTAATTAATCTAAGAAAAACAGTAAACCGCCTCGGGAAGAGGGCCAGATGCATGTACGCTCGGATTCCGCTCGGAATTGCACTGCCATGCCTAGCCTGCCTCTGTTTTCCCTGCTTTGCTCCTCTGAAAACTGCCAAAATCTCAGGAATGCCTCTCAGGACATTGGGGGATCCCACCGGCTAAGTAAAGTGACCACCGGCACTAGGATGTGGCCATCGGCACAAAATAGATCCACCGGCCATAGATTGACTGCCGGTCGACACTAAACACTGCCGGCCGGCAATAAGCTCCTGCAGAACTTGCAACTCACAGCAGCAGAGGGCAAAATCTTGCATGGCAATGCTATTCAAGCTATGTATGCACCAATCACATTCCCTATCATGTTAATGACTCAAGGGAGGATGTGCCTCGATTCTCAGGCCACCAATCACGCATTTTCATGCATGATGGTCCAAAGAACCAATGTATGCACTTTCATGTCAAATGAAATGCAAGTCAAACAATCAAAGAGCCCAATCCCCATCACCAAATCAAGGGACAAGGCATGCATGCAAGATGCATTATAACCTAATCATGTTAGCTAGTATGCGACATGGTATGCAAACAAGAATGCTAGTATGCAAACACACATACAAGGCAAGCATGCAACCAATGAAAATGTGGACTTAAACATGATCTAGGCACTCTAATTAGGCCCAAAAATCAGTGGCCAAAGTGCCCAAAAATGAAGGCTAAGTACACACATGCATGCACATGTTAAGGCACAAACCTAAGCATTAAGCAAGCAACTCTCACACACACTTGAAAGAGGCTAAACATGGACAATTGGCATGGAATGAAAAGCTTTAAAATCATGTCAAAATGTGGTGCCCAACCAACCCAAATGAGACAAGCATAAGTATGCAAGCATGGTCCAAGTACTTGAGGTAAGTCATGAGGCATTGAACTACACTTGACAAGACCTAACATGGCAAGACTTACGCAACTAAAATCAGAGTTTTAGCACACAAAATCAAGCCCAAAGGACTACTTAGATGGCATCTAAGTGGCTCAAATTCAAAGGCATGCACAATGGTCAAGACATAGGGCATCCAACACATGCTCTCAAAGCAACAAAGAGGCAACTAAGGCAAGCATATGAGCATGCCAAAGGGACTGAAATTACATGTTGGATGGTTCCAAACCACCAAAATGATGCAAGCAACACAAGCTACACATTCACATACTTGAGGCATATAAGCCCGGCAAGCCACAAATGCAAATGAGCTATACTAAGCATGCCAAAATCGATCCAAACAACTATGGACAGACCTAAAGCATGGCAAAATAAGCATAAGAACTTCACAAATCTAAGCCTAAAACATGCTAAAATAAAGGCACACAACCTAAGGCATGTTAAGGGATCAAGGAGGCATTACATGGCAACTATACTAAACATGCATGGAGTGCCAAAACCAACTTAATACAAAGTTATAACATGGCAATATAAGCATAAAATACAGCCATGGCATGCTCAACACACACTTGAACAAAGACTTCCTTAAGAGACCAAAAACGGTCCCTTTCAAGGACAACAAATAGAGGGGGTGGCCCTCCCCTTTTGGAGACTTCAAGGCACCATCTCCACCACTAAAATCCCTCAAGATTTCAGTGGTGAAGAGGCCCAAACACCAAAGTCTCGAAACTTGCACAAAATAGCACAAAAATGGGGCCTTTCAAGGCCTAAGGGTGGTCAAACTTCCCCAAAGCACAAAACACTCTTAATAAACTATCAAGACGGCCTAAAAACAGAACTTTTTTGTATTAAACACTAAGCACAAAAACAGCTCTAAGATAGGTAGAAATAGGATGCAAAAATGGGGAATAAAAGGGAAGTTTCTTACCCTTGAAGACCACCTTCACAAATGATGGACCAGCAGCCCTTCTTGGCTTGAATCCACCTCCAAAACACTCAAACAAGCCTCCAAGGGTCTCAAGTCCAAGAGATAGTGTGTTAGTGTGTGTGTGTGAGCAAAAATGGCACAAAACACACACTTATGGAGATAGAAAATATATCTAACTCTAACCCTAGAACTCAAGCTTTTCCAAGGCTGTCTAAAATGTCTAACAAGTGTCTAACCCTAATGCCAAGAGAAGACCCTCTCTTATATAGGCAATTCCCTCTTGTAAAGCTTACAAAACAGGCCATCCAAGAGGGAAATCCCTCCATACACGTGTATGGAGGGGAAAGTGGGGGTGCCAGCTATCACAGCTGGCACGAAATATCTACAAAAAGTAGATGAACAGTGGTCGGCCACTCAAAATTGTCATTTTGACAAAATTGAGTGCCGACCGGCAACAAAGAGTGCCGACCGGCAATATACATTGCCGGTGGCAACAAAAACCAGCCGGTGGCCTCTAGCTAGTGCCGGTGGTGTGTCGGGATGCCTCACAAGGCATTCCCTGCCCCTCCAAGGCAAAACACAAGTGTTTGGTGCAAAACCAGACACAAAAACAGTCGAGTTCGGGGATCCTGAGGCAAGGCGCGTAGCCGAGACCTCCGGGAACTCCAAATGAACACAAACATGGATGATCACCGAGTTGTCAAACGGTGACGTCCAAGTCTTGAGGACGGTCAAAAATGGGGTAACTACATGCGCGTCGCACTGTTTTTTCCAGTTCACAATCGCGCTATTTTGCGCGTCGCACTGTTTTGTGCAGTTCACACTCGCGCTATTGTGCGCTTCGTACTGTTTTGTGCAGTTCACATTCGGGCTATTTTGCGCGTCGCACTGTTTTGTGCAGTTTATCACTCGTGCTATTTTGCGCTTCGTACTGTTTTGTGCAGTTCACACTCGTGCTATTTTGCGAGTCACACTATTTTTTCCAGTTCACAATCGAGCTATTTTGCGTGTCGCACTGTTTTGTGCAGTTCACACTCGCGCTATTTCGCGCATCGCACGGTTTTGTGCAGATCACACTCGCGCTATTTTGCGCGTCGCACTGTTTTGTGCAGATCACACTCGCGCTATTTTGCGCTTCGCACTGTTTTGTGCAATTCACACTCCCGCTATTTTGCGTGTCGCACTGTTTTTTACAGTTTATCACCCGCGCTATTTTGCGAGTCGCACTGTTTTGTGTAGTTAACACTCGCGCTATTTTGCCCGTCGCTCTGTTTTGTGTGGTTCACACTCGCGCTATTTTGCGCGTCGCACTGTTTTTTGCAGTTTATCACTCGCACTATTTTGCGCGTCGCACTGTTTTGTGCAGTTTATCACTCGCGCTATTTTGCGCGTCGCACTGTTTTGTGCAGTTCACACTCGCGCTATTTTGCGCGTCGCACTATTTTGTGCAGTTCACACTCGCGCTATTTTACGCGTCGCACTGTTTTGTGCAGTTTATCACTCGCGCTATTTTGCGCGTCGCACTGTTTTGTGCAGTTCACACGAGCGCTATTTTGCGCGTCGCACTGTTTTGTGCAGTTCACACTCGCGCTATTTTGCGCGTCGCACTGTTTTGTGCAGTTCACACTCGCGCTATTTTGCGCGTCGCACTGTTTTGTGCAGTTTATCACTCGCGCTATTTTGCGCGTCGCACTGTTTTGTGTAGTTCACACTCGCGCTATTTTGCGCGTCGCACTGTTTTATGCAGTTTATCACTCGCGCTATTTTGCCCGTCGCTCTGTTTTGTGCGGTTCACACTCGCGCTATTTTGCGCGTCGCACTGTTTTTTGCAGTTTATCACTCGCACTATTTTGGGCGTCGCACTGTCTTGTACAGTTTATCACTCGCGCTATTTTGCGCTTTGCACTGTTTGGTGCAGTTCACACTCGTGCTATTTTGCGCGTCGTACTGTTTTGTGCAACTCACACTCGCGCTATTTTACGCGTCGCACTGTTTTGTGCAGTTTATCACTCGCGCTATTTTGCGCGTCGCACTGTTTTGTGCAGTTCACAATCGCGCTATTTTGTACGTAGCATTGTTTTGTGCAGTTCACACTCGCGCTATTTTGCGCGTCGCACTGTTTTGTGCAGTTTATCAATCGCGCTATTTTGCACGTCGCTCTGTTTTGTGCGGTTCACACTCGCGCTATTTTGCGCGTCGCACTGTTTTGTGCAGTTCACACTCGCGCTATTTTACACGTCGCACTGTCTTGTGCAATTCACACTCACCCTATTTTGTGCGTCGCACTGTTTTTTCAAGTTTATCACTTGCGCTATTTTGCGCATCACCTTGTTTTGTGCCGTTCACACTCACGCTATTTTACGCATCGCACTTTTTTTGTAGTTTATCACTCGCGCTATTTTACACGTCGCTCTGTTTTGTGCGGTTCACACTCGCGCTATTTTGCGCGTCGCACTGTTTTTTGCAGTTTATCACTCGCACTATTTTGCGCGTCGCACTGTTTTGTGCAGTTTATCACTCGCGCTATTTTGCGCTTCGTACTGTTTTGTGCAGTTCACACTCGTGCTATTTTGCGCATCGCACTATTTTTTACAGTTCACAATCGCGCTATTTTGCGCGTCGCACTGTTTTGTGCAGTTCACGCTCGCGCTATTTTGCGCGTCGCACTGTTTTGCGCAGATCACACTCGCGCTATTTTGCGCTTCGCACTGTTTTCTGCAGTTTATCACTGCGCTATTTTACACTTCGTACTGGTTTGTGAAGTTCACACTCGCGCTATTTTGCGCGTCGCACTGTTTTTTTGCAGTTTTTAACTCGCACTATTTTGCGCGACGCAATGTTTTGTGCAGTTTATCACTCGCGCTATTTTGCGCTTCGTACTGTTTTGTGCAGATTGCACTCGTGCTATTTTGCGCGTCGCACTGTTTTTTCCGGTTCACAATCGCGCTATTTTGCGGGTCGCACTGTTTTGTGCAGTTCACACTCGCGCTATTTTCCGCGTCCCACTGTTTTGTGCAGATCACACTCGCGCTATTTTGCGCTTCGTACTGTTTTGCGCGTTTCGCACCCGCGCTATTTTGCGCGTCGCACTGTTTTGTGCAGTTTATCACTCGCGCTATTTTGCACTTCGTACTGTTTTGTGTAGTTCACACTCGCGCTATTTTGCACGTCGCACAGTTTTTTGTAGTTTATCACTCGCACTATTTTGCGCGTCGCACAGTTTTGGGCAGTTTATCACTCGTGCTATTTTGCGCTTCGTACTATTTTGTGCAGTTATCACTCGCACTATTTTGTGCGTCGCTCTGTTTTGTGCGGTTCACACTCGAGCTATTTTGCGCGTCGCACTGTTTTTTGCAGTTTATCACTCGCACTATTTTGCGCGTCGCGCTGTTTTGTGCAGTTTATCACTCGCGCTATTTTGCGCTTCGTACTGTTTTGTGCAGTTCACACTCGTGCTATTTTGCGCATCGCACTGTTTTTTCCAGTTCACAATCGCACTATCTTGCGCGTCGCACTGTTTTGTGCAGTTCACACTCGCGCTATTTTGCGCGTCGCACTGTTTTGTGCAGATCACACTCGCGCTATTTTGCGCTTTGGACTGTTTTATGCAGTTTATCACTTGTGCTATTTTGCACTTCGTACTGTTTTGTGAAGTTCACACTCGCGCTATTTTGCACGTCGCACTGTTTTTTGTAGTTTATAACTCGCACTATTTTGCGCGACGCACTGTTTTGTGCAGTTTATCACTCGTGCTATTTTGCGCTTCGTACTGTTTTGTGCAGTTCGCACTCGTGCTATTTTGCGCGTCGCACTGTTTTTTCCAGTTCACAATCGCACTATTTTGCGCGTCGCACTGTTTTGTGCAGTTCACACTCGCGCTATTTTGCGCTTCGTACTGTTTTGTGCGTTTCACACTCGCGATATTTTGCGCGTCGCACTGTTTTGTGCAGTTTATCACTCGCGCTATTCTGCGCTTCGAACTGTTTTGTGTAGTTCACACTCGCGCTATTTTGCACGTCGCACTGTTTTTTGCAGTTTATCACTCGCACTATTTTGCGCGTCGCACAGTTTTGTGCAGTTTATCACTCGTGCTATTTTGCGCTTCGTACTGTTTTGTGCAGTTCACACTCGTGCTATTTTGCGCATCGCACTGTTCTTTGCAGTTTATCACTCGCGCTATTTTGCGAGTCGCACAGTTTTGTGCAGTTAACACTCGCGCTATTTTGCGCGTCACACTGTTTTGTGCAGTTAACACTCGTGCTATTTTGCAAGTCGCACTGTTTTGTGCAGTTTATCACCCGCGCTATTTTGCGCGTCGCTCTGTTTTGTGCGGTTCACACTCGCGCTATTTTGCGCGTCGCACTGTTTTTTGCAGTTTATCACACGCACTATTTTGCGCGTCGCACTGTTTTGTGCAGTTTAACACTAGCGCTATTTTGCGCTTCGTACTGTTTTGTGCAGTTCACACTCGTGCTATTTTGCGCATCGCACTGTTTTTTCCAGTTCACAATCGCACTATCTTGCGCGTCGCACTGTTTTGTGCAGTTCACACTCGCGCTATTTTGCGCGTCGCACTGTTTTGTGCAGATCACACTCGCGCTATTTTGCGCTTCGCACTATTTTATGCAGTTTATCACTTGGCTATTTTGCACTTCGTACTGTTTTGTGAAGTTCACACTCGCGCTATTTTACGCGTCACACTGTTTTTTGCAGTTTATAACTCGCACTATTTTGCGCGACGCACTGTTTTGTGCAGTTTATCAGTCGCGCTATTTTGCACTTCGTACTATTTTGTGCAGTTCGCACTCGTGTTATTTTGCGCGTTGCACTGTTTTTTCCAGTTCACAATCGCACTATTTTGCGCGTCGCACTGTTTTGTGCAGTTCACACTCGCACTATTTTGCGCTTCGTACTGTTTTGTGCATTTCACACTCGCGCTATTTTGCGCGTCGCACTGTTTTGTGCAGTTTATCACTCGCGCTATTTTGCGCTTCGAACTGTTTTGTGTAGTTCACACTCGCGCTATTTTGCACGTCGCACAGTTTTTTGCAGTTTATCACTCGCACTATTTTGCGCGTCGCACAGTTTTGTGCAGTTTATCACTCGTGCTATTTTGCGCTTCGTACTGTTTTGTGCAGTTCACACTCGTGCTATTTTGCGCGTCGCACTGTTTTTTGCAGTTTATCACTCGCGCTATTTTGCGAGTCGCACAGTTTTGTGCAGTTAACACTCGCGCTATTTTGCGGGTCGCACTGTTTTGTGCAGTTAACACTCGCGCTATTTTGCGCGTCGCACTGTTTTGTGCAGTTTATCACCCGCGCTATTTTGCGCGTCGCTCTGTTTTGTGCGGTTCACGCTCGCGCTATTTTGCGCGTCGCACTGTTTTTTGCAGTTAATCACACGCACTATTTTGCGCGTCGCACTGTTTTGTGCAGTTTAACACTAGCGCTATTTTGTGCTTCGTACTGTTTTGTGCAGTTCACACTCGTGCTATTTTGCGCATCGCACTGTTTTTTCCAGTTCACAATCGCGCTATCTTACGCGTCGCACTGTTTTGTGCAGTTCACACTCGCGCTATTTTGCGCGTCGCACTGTTTTGTGCAGATCACACTCGCGCTATTTTGCGCTTCGCACTATTTTATGCAGTTTATCACTTGCGCTATTTTGCACTTCGTACTGTTTTGTGAAGTTCACACTCGCGTTATTTTACGCGTCGCACTGTTTTTTGCAGTTTATAACTCGCACTATTTTGCGCGACGCACTGTTTTGTGCAGTTTATCAGTCGCGCTATTTTGCACTTCGTACTATTTTGTGCAGTTCGCACTCGTGCTATTTTGCGCGTCGCACTGTTTTTTCCAGTTCACAATCGCACTATTTTGCCCGTCGCACTGTTTTTTCCAGTTCACACTCGCGCTATTTTGCGCTTCGTACTGTTTTGTGCATTTCACACTCGCGCTATTTTGCGCGTCGCACTGTTTTGTGCAGTTTATCACTCGCGCTATTTTGCGCTTCGAACTGTTTCGTGTAGTTCACACTCGCGCTATTTTGCACGTCGCACAGTTTTTTGCAGTTTACCACTCGCACTATTTTGCGCTGTCGCACAGTTTTTTGCAGTTTATCACTCGCACTATTTTGCGCGTTGCACAGTTTTTTGCAGTTTATCACTCGCACTATTTTGCGCGTCGCACAGTTTTGTGCAGTTTATCAATCGTGCTATTTTGCGCTTCGTACTGTTTTGTGCAGTTCACACTCGTGCTATTTTGCGCGTCGCCCTGTTTTTTGCAGTTTATCACTCGCCCTATTTTGCGCGTCCCACTGTTTTGTGCAGATCACACTCGCGCTATTTTGCGCTTCGTACTGTTTTGTGCATTTCACAATCGCGCTATTTTGCGCGTCGCACTGTTTTGTGCAGTTTATCACTCGCGCTATTTTGCGCTTCGTACTGTTTTGTGTAGTTCACACTCGCGCTATTTTGCACGTCGCACAGTTTTTTGCAGTTTATCACTCGCACTATTTTGCGCGTCGCACAGTTTTGTGCAGTTTATCACTCGTGCTATTTTGCGCTTCGTACTGTTTTGTGCAGTTCACACTCGTGCTATTTTGCGCGTCGCACTGTTTTTTGCAGTTTATCACTCGCGCTATTTTGCGAGTTGCACAGTTTTGTGCAGTTAACACTCGCGCTATTTTACGCGTCGCACTGTTTTGTGCAGTTTATCACTCACGCTATTGTGCGCGTCGCTCTGTTTTTTGCAGTTCACACTCGCGCTATTTTGCGCGTCGCACTGTTTTTGCAGTTTATCACTCGCACTATTTTGGGCGTCGCACTGTTTTGTGCAGTTTATCACTCGCGCTATTTTGCGCTTTGTACTATTTTGTGCAGTTCACACTCGAGCTATTTTGCGCGTCGCACTGTTTTGTGCAGATCACACTCGCGCTATTTTGCGCTTCGTACTGTTTTGTGCAGTTCACACTCGCGCTATTTTGCGCGTCGCACTGTTTTGTGCAGTTTATCACTCGCGCTATTTTGCGCTTCGTACTATTTTGTGTAGTTCACACTCGCGCTATGTTGCGCGTCGCACTGTTTTTTACAGTTTATCACTCGCATTATTTTGCGCGTCGCACTGTTTTGTGCAGTTTATCACTAGCGCTATTTTGCGCTTCGTACTGTTTTGTGCAGTTCAAACTCGTGCTATTTTGCGCATCGCACTGTTTTTTCCAGTACACAATCGCCCTATTTTGCGCGTCGCACTGTTTTGTGCAGTTCACACTCGCGCTATTTTGCGCGTCGCACTGTTTTGTGCAGATCACACTCGCGCTATTTTGCGCTTCGCACTGTTTTATGCAGTTTATCACTTGCGCTATTTTGCACTTCGTACTGTTTTGTGAAGTTCACACTCGCGCTATTTTGCGCGTCGCACTGTTTTTTGCAATTTATAACTCGAACTATTTTGCGCGACGCACTGTTTTGTGCAGTTTATCACTCGCGCTATTTTGCGCTTCGTACTGTTTTGTGCAGGTCGCACTCGTGCTATTTTGCGCGTCGCACTATTTTTTCCAGTTCACAATCGCGCTATTTTGCACGTCGCACTGTTTTGTGCAGTTCACACTCGCGCTATTTTGCGCTTCGTACTGTTTTGTGCATTTCACACTGGCGCTATTTTGCGCGTCGCACTGTTTTGTGCAGTTTATCACTCGCGCTATTTTGCGCTTCGTACTGTTTTGTGTAGTTCACACTCACGCTATTTTGCACGTGGCACAGTTTTTTGCAGTTTGTCACTCGTACATTTGCGCTTCGCACAGTTTTGTGCAGTTTATCACTCGTGCTATTTTGCGCTTCGTACTGTTTTGTGCAGTTCACACTCATGCTATTTTGCGCGCCGCACTATTTTTTGCAGTTTATCAACTCGCGCTATTTTGCCGTCCACTGTTTTGTGCAGATCACACTCGCGCTATTTTGCGCTTCGAACGTTTGTGCGTTTCACACTCGCACTATTTTGCGCGTCGCACTGTTTTGTGCAGTTAACACTCGCGCTATTTTGCGCTTCGTACTGTTTTGTGTAGTTCACACTCGCACTATTTTGCACGTCGCACAGTTTTTGCAGATTACTCGCACTATTTTGCGCGTCGCACAGTTTTGTGCAGTTTATCACTCGTGCTATTTTGCGCTTCGTACTGTTTTGTGCAGTTCACACTCGTGCTATTTTGCGCGTCGCACTGTTTTTTGCAGTTTATCACTCGCGCTATTTTGCGAGTCGCACTGTTTGTGCAGTTAACACTCGCGCTATTTTGCGCGTCGCACTGTTTTGTGCAGTTTATCACTCGTGCTATTTTGGCGCATCGCTCTGTTTTCTGCGGTTCACACTCGCGCTATTTTGCGCGTCGCACTGTTTTTTGCAGTTTATCACTCGCACTATTTTGGGCGTCGCACTGTTTTGTGCAGTTTATCACTCGCGCTATTTTGCGCTTTGTAATGTTTTGTGCAGTTCACACTCGAGCTATTTTGCGCGTCGCACAGTTTTGTGCAGATCACACTCGCGCTATTTTGCGCTTCGTACTGTTTTGTGCAGTTCACACTCGCGCTATTTTGTGCGTCGCACTGTTTTGTGCAATTTATCACTCGCGCTATTTTGCGCTTCGTACTATTTTGTGTAGTTCACACTCGCGCTATTTTGCGCGTCGCACTGTTTTTTACAGTTTATCACTCGCACTATTTTGCGCGTCGCACTGTTTTGTGCAGTTTATCACTAGCGCTATTTTGCGCTTCGTACTGTTTTGTGCAGTTCACACTCGTGCTATTTTGCGCATCGCACTGTTTTTTTCATTACACAATTGCCCTATTTTGCGCGTCGCACTGTTTTGTGCAGATCACACTCGCGCTATTTTGCGCTTCGCACTGTTTTATGCAGTTTATCACTTGCGCTATTTTGCACTTCGTACTGTTTTGTGAAGTTCACACTCGCGCTATTTTGCGCGTCGCACTGTTTTTTGCAGTTTATAACTCGAACTATTTTGCGCGACGCATGTTTTGTGCAGTTTATCACTCGCGCTATTTTTCGCTTAGTACTGTTTTGTGCAGTTCGCAATCGTGCTATTTTGCGCGTCGCACTATTTTTTCCAGTTCACAATCGCGCTATTTTGCACGTCGCACTGTTTTGTGCAGTTCACACTCGCGCTATTTTGCGCTTCGTACTGTTTTCTGCGTTTCACACTGGCGCTATTTTGCGCGTCGCACTGTTTTGTGCAGTTTATCACTCGCGCTATTTTGCGCTTCGTACTGTTTTGTGTAGTTCACATCGCGCTATTTTGCGCGTCGCACAGTTTTTTGCAGTTTATCACTCGTGCTATTTTGCGCTTCGTACTGTTTTGTGCAGTTCACATTCGTGCTATTTTGCGCGCCGCACTATTTTTTGCAGTTTATCACTCGCGCTATTTTGCGCGTCGCACCGTTTTGTGCAGATCACAGTCGCGTTATTTTGCGCTTCGAACTGTTTTGTGCGTTTCACACTCGCGCTATTTTGCGCGTCGCACTGTTTTGTGCAGTTTATCACTCGCGCTATTTTGCGCTTCGTACTATTTTGTGTAGTTCACACTCGCACTATTTTGCACGTCGCACAGTTTTTAGCAGATTATCACTCGCACTATTTTGCGCGTCGCACAGTTTTGTGCAGTTTATCACTCGTGCTATTTTGCGCTTCGTACTGTTTTGTGCAGTTCACACTCGTGCTATTTTGCGCGTCGCACTGTTTTTTGCAGTTTATCACTCGCGCTATTTTGCGAGTCGCACTGTTTTGTGCAGTTAACACTCGCGCTATTTTGCGCGTCGCACTGTTTTGTGCAGTTTATCACTCGTGCTATTTTGCACATCGCTCTGTTTTGTGCGGTTCACACTCGCGCTATTTTGCGCGTCGCACTGTTTTTTGCAGTTTATCACTCGCACTATTTTGGGCGTCGCACTGTTTTGTGCAGTTTATCACTCGCGCTATTTTGCGCTTTGTACTGTTTTGTGCAATTCACACTCGTGCTATTTTGCGTGTCGCACTGTTTTGTGCAGATCACACTCGCGCTATTTTGCGCATCGTACTGTTTTGTCCAGTTCACACTCGCGCTATTTTGCACGTCGCACTGTTTTGTGCAGTTTATCACTCGCGCTATTTTGCGCTTCGTCCTGTTTTGTGTAGTTCACACTCGCGCTATTTTGCGCGTCGCACTGTTTTTTGCAGTTTATCACTAGCACTATTTTGCGCATCGCACTGTTTTGCGCAGTTTATCACTCGTGCTATTTTGCGCTTCGTACTATTTTGTGCAATTCACACCAGTGCCATTTTGCGCATCGCACTGTTTTTTCCAGTTCACAGTCGCGCTATTTTGCGCGTCGCACTGTTTTCTGCAATTCACACTCGCGCTATTTTGTGCGTCGCACTGTTTTGTGCAGATGACACTCGCGCTATTTTGCGCTTCGCACTGTTTTGTGCAGTTTATCAATCGCGCTATTTTGCACGTCGCTCTGTTTTGTGCGGTTCACACTCGTGCTCTTTTGCGGGTCGCACTGTTTTTTGCAGTTTATCACTCGCACTATTTTGCGCGTCGCACTGTTTTGTGCAGTTTATCACTCGCGCTATTTTGCGCTTCGTACTGTTTTTGCAGTTCACAATCGCGCTATTTTGTGCTTCGTACTGTTTTTTGCAGTTCACAATCGCGCTATTTTGCGCGTCGCACTGTTTGTTGCAGTTAACACTCGCGATATTTTGCGCATCCCACTGTTTTGTGCAGATCACACTCGCGCTATTTTGCACTTCGTACTGTTTTGTGAAGTTCACACTCGCGTATTTTGCGCGTCGCACTGTTTTTTGCAGTTTATAACTCGCACTATTTTGCGCGACGCACTGTTTTGTGCAGTTTATCACTCGCGCTATTTTGCGCTTCATACTGTTTTGTGCAGTTCACACTCGTGCTATTTTGCGCGTCGCACTGTTTTTTCCAGTTCACAATCGCGCTATTTTGCGCGTCGCACTGTTTTGTGCAGTTCACACTCGCGCTATTTTGCGCGTCGCACTGTTTTTTGCAGTTTATCACTCGCACTATTTTGCGCGTCGCACTGTTTTGTGCAGTTTATCACTCGCGCTATTTTGCGCGTCGCTCTGTTTTGTGCGGTTCACACTCGTGCTATTTTGCGCGTCGCACTGTTTTTTGCAGTTTATCACTCGCACTATTTTGCGCGTCGCACTGTTTTGTGTAGTTTATCACTCGCGCTATTTTGCGCTTCGTACTGTTTTTTGCAGTTCACAATCGCGCTATTTTGCGCTTCGTACTGTTTTTTGCAGTTCACAATCGTGCTATTTTGCGCGTCGCACTGTTTGTTGCAGTTCACACTCGCGATATTTTGCGCGTCCCACTGTTTTGTGCAGATCACACTCGCGCTATTTTGCGCTTCGTACTGTTTTGTGCAGTTCACACTCGCGCTATTTTGCACGTCACACAGTTTTTTGCAGTTTGTCACTCGCACTATTTTGCGCGTCGCACAGTTTTGTGCAGTTTATCACTCGTGCTATTTTGCGCTTCGTACTGTTTTGTGCAGTTCACACTCGTGCTATTTTGCGCGTCGCACTGTTTTTTGCAGTTTATCACTCGCGCAATTTTGCGCTTCGTACTGTTTTGTGCAGTTCACACTCGTGCTATTTTGCGCGTCGCACTATTTTTTCCAGTTCACAATCGCGCTATTTTGCGGGTCGCACTGTTTTGTGCAGTTCACACTCGCGCTATTTTGTGCAGATCACACTCGCGCTATTTTGCGCTTCGTACTGTTTTCTGCAGTTCACACTCGCGCTATTTTGCGCGTCGCACTGTTTTGTGCAGTTCACACTCGCACTATTTTGCGCGTAGCACTATTTTTTTAAGTTTATCACTCGCGCTATTTTGCGCATCACCTTGTTTTATGCCATTCACACTCGCGCTATTTTGCGCGTCGCACTGTTTTGTGCAGTTCACACTCGCGCTATTTTGCGCGTCGCACTGTTTTGTGCAGTTTGTCACTCACGCTATTTTGCGCGTCGCACTGTTTTTTGCGGTTTATCACTCGCACTATTTTGCGCGTCGCACTGTTTTGTGCAGATCACACTCCCGCTATTTTGCGCTTCGTACTGTTTTGTGCTTTTCATACTCGCGCTATTTTCCGCGTCGCACTGTTTGTTGCAGTTCACACTCGCGATATTTTGCGCGTCGCACTGTTTTGTGCAGTTTATCACTCGCGCTATTTTGCGCGTCGCACTGTTTTGTGCAGTTTATCACTCGCGCTATTTTGCGCGTCGCACAGTTTTTTGCAGTTTATCACTCGCACAATTTTGCACGTCGCACTGTTTTGTGCAGTTTATCGCTCGCCCTATTTTGCGCTTCGCACTGTTTTGTGCAGTTCACAATCGCTATTTTGCGCGTTGCACTATTTTGTGCAGTTTATCACTCGTGATATTTTGCGCGTCGCACAGTTTTTTGCAGTTTATCACTCGCGCAATTTTGCGGGTCGCACTGTTTTGTGCAGTTTATCACACGCGCTACTTTACACTTCGTACAGTTTTGTGCAGTCCACACTAGCGCTATTTTGCGCGTCGCATTGTTTTTTGCAGTTTATCACCGCACTATTTTGCGCGACGCACTATTTTGTGCAGTTTCTCACTCGCGCTATTTTGCGCTTCGTACTGTTTTGTGCAGTTCAAACTCGTGCTATTTTGCGCGTCGCACTGTTTTTTCCAGTTCACAATCGCGCTATTTTGCGCGTCGCACTGTTTTGTGCAGTTCACACTCGCGCTATTTTGCACGTCGCACTGTTTTGTGCAGATCACACTCGCGCTATTGTGCGCTTCGTACTGTTTTGTGCAGTTCACATTCGGGCTATTTTGCGCGTCGCACTGTTTATTGCAGTTTATCACTCGCGCGATTTTGCGCTTCGTACTATTTTGTGTAGTTCACACTCGCGCTATTTTGCGCGTCGCACTGTTTTTTGCAGTTTATCAATCGCACTATTTTGCGCGTCGCACTGTTTCGTGCAGTATATCACTCGCGCTATTTTGCGCTTCGTATTGTTTTGTGCAGTTCACACTTGGGCTATTTTGCGCGTCGCAGTATTTTTTCCAGTTCACAATCGCGCTATTTTACGTGTCGCACTGTTTTGTGTAGTTCACACTCGCGCTATTTTGCGTATCGCACTGTTTTGTGCAGATCACACTCGTGCTATTTTGCGTTTCGTAGTGTTTTGTGCAGTTCACACTCGCGCTATTTTGCGCGTCGCACTGGTTTTTGCAGTTTATCACTCGCGCTATTTTGCGAGTCGCACTGTTTTGTGCAGTTAACACTCGCGCTATTTTGCGTGTCGCACTATTTTGTGCAGTTTATCACTCGCGCTATTTTGCACGTCGCTCTGTTTTGTGCGGTTCACACTCGCGCTATTTTGCGCGTCGCACTGTTTTATGCAGTTTATCACTCGCACTATTTTGGGCGTCGCACTGTTTTGTGTAGTTTATCACTCGCGCTATTTTGCGCTTTGTACTGTTTTGTGCAGTTCACACTCGTGCTATTTTGCGCGTCGCACTGTTTTGTGCAGATCACACTCCCGCTATTTTGCGCTTCGTACTGTTTTGTGCAGTTCACACTCGCGCTATTTTGCGCGTCGCACTGTTTTGTGCAGTTTATCAGTCGCGCTATTTTGCGCTTCGTACTGTTTTGTGTTGTTCACAATCGCGCTATTTTTCGCGTCGCACTGTTTTTTGCAGTTTATCACTCGCACTATTTTGCGCGTCGCACTGTTTTGTGCAGTTTATCACTCGCGCTATTTTGCGCTTCGTGCTGTTTTGTGCAGTTCACACTCGTGCTATTTTGCGCGTCGCACTGTTTTTTCCAGTTCTCAACCGTGCTATTTTGCGCGTCGCACTATTTTGTGCAGTTCACACTCGCGCTATTTTGCGCGTCGCACTGTTTTGTGCAGATCACACTCGCGCTGTTTTGCGCTTCGCTCTGTTTTGTGCAGTTCACACTCACGCTATTTTGCGCGTTGCACTGTTTTTTACAGTTTATCACCCGCGTTATTTTGCGAGTCGCACCGTTTTGTGCAGTTAACACTCGCGCTATTTTGCGCGTCGCACTGTTTTGTGCAGTTTATCACTCGCACTATTTTGCACGTGGCTCTGTTTGTGCGGTTCACACTCGCGCTATTTTGCGCGTCGCACTGTTATTTGCATTTTATCACTCGCACTATTTTGGGCGTCGCACAGTTTCGTGCAGTTTATCACTCGGGCTATTTTGCGCTTTATACTTTTTTGTGCAGTTCACACTCGTGCTATTTTGCGCGTCGTACTGTTTTGTGCAGTTCACACTCGCGCTATTTTGCGCGTCGCACTGTTTTGTGCAGTTTATCACCCGCGCTATTTTGCGCGTTGCACTGTTTTGTGCAGTTCACAATCGCGCTATTTTGCACGTCGCACTGTTTTGTGCAGGTCACACTCACGCTATTTTGCGCGTCGCACTGTTTGGTGCAGTTTATCAATCGTGCTATTTTGCACGTCGCTCTGTTTTGTGCGGTTCACAATCGCGCTATTTTGCGCGTCACACTATGTTGTGCAGTTAACACTCGCGCTATTTTGCGCGTCGCACTGTCTTGTGCAGTTCACACTCGCCCTATTTTGCACGTCGCACTGTTTTTTGAAGTTTATCACTCGCGCAATTTTGCGCATCACCTTGTTTTGTGCCGTTCACACTCGCGCTATTTTGTGCGTCACACTGTTTTTTGCAGTTTATCACTCGTGCTATTTTGCACGTCGCTCTGTTTTGTGCGTTTCACACTCGCGCTATTTTGCGCGTCGCACTGTTTTTTGCAGTTTATCACTCGCACTACTTTGCGCGCGTCGCACTGTTTTGTGCAGTTTATGGCTCGCGCTATTTTGCGCTTCGTACTGTTTTGTGCAGTTCACACTCGTGCTATTTTGCGCGTCGCACTATTTTTTGCAATTCACACTCGCGATATTTTGCGCGTCGCACTGTTTTGTGTAGTTTATCACTCGCGCAATTTTGCGCGTCGCACAGTTTTTTGCAGTTTATCACTCGCGCAATTTTGCGCGTCGCACTGTTTTGTTCAGTTTATCACTCGCGCTATTTTACGCTTCGCACTGTTTTGTGCAGTTCACAATCGCGCTATTTTGCGCGTCGCACTGTTTTGTGTAGTTTATCACTCACGCTATTATGCGCGTCGCACAGTTTTTTACAGTTTATCACTCGTGCAATTTTGCGCGTCGCACTATTTTGTGCAGTTTATCACTCGCGCTATTTTGCGCTTCGTACTGTTTTGTGGAGTTCACACTCGCGCTATTTTGCGCGTCGCACTATTTTTTGCAGTTTATCACACGCACTATTTTGCGCGTCGCAGTGTTTTGTGCAGTTTATCACTCGCGGTATTTTGCGCTTCGTACTGTTTTGTGCAGTTCACACTCGTGCTATTTTGCGCGTCGCACTGTTTTTTCCAGTTCACCATCGCGCTATTTTGCGCGTCGCACTGTTTTGTGCAGTTCACACTCGCGCTATTTTTGCGCGTCGCACTGTTTTGTGCAGTTCACAATCGCGCTATTTTGCGCATCGCAATGTTTTTTGCAGTTAACACTCGCGAGTCGCACTGTTTTGTGCAGTTAACACTCGCGCTATTTTGCGCGTCGCATTGTTTTGTGCAGTTTATCGCGCTATTTTGCACGTCGCTCTGTTTTGTGCGGTTCACACTCGCCGTTTTGCGCGTCGCACTGTTTTTTTCCATTCACCATCGCGCTATTTTGCGCGTCGCACTGTTTTGTGCAGTTCACACTCGCGCTATTTTTGCGCGTCGCACTGTTTGTGCAGTTCACAATCGCGCTATTTTGCGCATCGCAATGTTTTTTGCAGTTAACACTCGCGAGTCGCACTGTTTTGTGCAGTTAACACTCGCGCTATTTTGCGCGTCGCATTGTTTTGTGCAGTTTATCACTCGCGCTATTTTGCACGTCGCTCTGTTTTGTGCGGTTCACACTCGCCGTTTTGCGCGTCGCACTGTTTTTTGCAGTTTATCACTCGCACTATTTTGGGCGTCGCACTGTTTGTGCAGTTTATCACTCGCGCTATTTTGCGCTTCGTACTATTTTGTGCAGTTCACACTCGTGCTATTTTGCGCGTCGCTCTGTTTTTTCCAGTTCACAATCGCGCTATTTTGCGCGTCGCACTGTTTTGTGCAGTTCACACTCGCGCTATTTTGCGCGTCGCACTATTTTGTGCAGATCACACTCGCGCTATTTTGCGCTTCGTACTGTTTTGTGTAGTTCACCCTCGCGCTATTTTGCGCGTCGCACTGTTTTTTGCAGTTTATCACTCGTGCTATTTTGTGAGTCGCACTGTTTTGTGCAGTTAACACTCGCGCTATTTTCCGCGTCGCATTGTTTTGTGCAGTTTATCACTCGCGCTATTTTGCACGTCGCTCTGTTTTGTGCGGTTCACACTCGCTATTTTGCGCGTCGCAGTATTTTTTGCAGTTTATCACTCGCACTATTTTGGGCGTCGCACTGTTTGTGCAGTTTATCACTCGTGCAATTTTGCGCTTTGTACTATTTTGTGGAGTTCACACTCGTGCTATTTTGCGCGTCGCACTGTTTTGTGCAGATCACACTCGCGCTATTTTGCGCTTCGTACTGTTTTGTGCAGTTCACACTCACGCTATTTTGCGCGTCGCACTGTTTTGTGCAATTTATCAGTCGCGCTATTTTGCGCTTCGTACTGTTTTGTGCAGTTCACACTCGCGCTATTTTGCGCGTCGCACTGTTTTTAGCAGTTTATCACTCGCACTATTTTGCGCGTCGCACTGTTTTGTGCAATTTATCACTCGCGCTATTTTGCGCTTCGTACTGTTTTGTACAGTTCACACTCGCGCTATTTTGCGCGTCGCATTGTTTTTTCCAGTTCACAATCGCGCTATTTTGGGCGTCGCACTGTTTGTGCAGTTCACACTCGAGCTATTTTGCGCGTCGCACTGTTTTGTGCAGATCACACTCGCGCTATTTTGCGCTTCGTACTGTTTTGTGCAGTTCACACTCGCGCTATTTTGCGCGTCGCACTGTTTTTTGCAGTTTATCACTCGCGCTATTTTGCGAGTCGCACTGTTTTGTGCAGTTAACACTCGCGCTATTTTGCGCGTCGCACTGTTTTGTGCAGTTTATCACTCGCGCTATTTTGCACGTCGCTCTGTTTTGTGCGGTTCACACTCGCGCTATTTTGCGTGTCGCACTGTTTTTTGCAGTTTATCACTCGCCCTATTTTGGGCGTCGCACTGTTTTGTGCAGTTTATCACCCTGCTATTTTGCGCTTTGTACTGTTTTGTGTAGTTCACACTCGTGCTATTTTGCGCGTCGTACAGTTTTTTGTAGTTCACAATCGCGCTATTTTGCGCGACGCACTGTTTTGTCCAGTTCACACTGGCGCTATTTTACGCGTCGCACTGTTTTGTACAGTTTATCCCTCGCGCTATTTTGCGCGTCGCACTGTTTTGTGCAGTTTATCACTCGTGCTATTTTGCGCTTCGTACTGTTTTGTGCAGTTCACATTTGCGCTATTTTGCACGTCGCACTGCTTTTTGCAGTTTATCACCCACGCTATTTTGCGCGTCGCACTGTTTTGTGGAATTTATAACCCGCGCTATTTTGCGCATCGCACTGTATTGTGCAGTTCACACTCGCGCTATTTTGCGCGTCGCACTATTTTGTGCAGTTCACAGCCGCGCTATTTTGCGCGTCGCACTGTTTTTTGAAGTTTATCACTCGCGCTATTTTGCGCATCACCTTCTTTTGCGCAGTTCACACTAGCACTATTTTCCGCGTCGCACTGTTTTGTGCAGTTTATCACTCGCGCTATTTTGCACGTCGCACTGTTTTGTGCAGTTGACACTCGCGCTATTTTGCGCGTCGCACTGTTTTGTGCAGTTCACACTCGCGATGTTTTGCGCGTCGCATTGTTTTGTGCAGTTCACACTCGCGCTATTTTGCGGGTCGCACTCTTTTGTGCGGTTCACACTCGCGCTATTTTGCGCGTCGCACTGCTTTGTGCAGTTTATCACTCGCGCTATTTTGCACGTCGCACTGTTTTGTGCAGTTGACACTCGCGCTATTTTGCGCGTCGCACTGTTTTGTGCAGTTCACACTCGCGCTGTTTTGCGCGTCGCACTGTTTTGTGCAGTTCACACTCGCGCTATTTTGCGGGTCGCACTGTTTTGTGCGGTTCACACTCGCGCTATTTTGCGCGTCGCACTGTTTTGCGTAGTTTATCACTCGCGCTATTTTGCGTGTCGCTCTGTTTTGTGCGGTTCACACTCGCGCTATTTTGCGCGTCGCACTGTTTTGTGCAGTATATCACTCGCGCTATTTTGCGCTTCGTACTGTTTTGTGCAGTTCACACTCGTGCTATTTTGCGCGTCGCACTGTTTTTTGCAGATCACACTCGCGCTATTTTGCGCGTCGCACTGTATTGTGCAGTTCATACTCGCGCTATTTTGCGCGTCGCACTATTTTGTGCAGTTCACAGCCGCGCTATTTTGCGCGTCGCACTGTTTTTTGAAGTTTATCACTCGCTCGCTTTTTGTGCATCACCTTCTTTTGCGCAGTTCACACTAGCACTATTTTGCGCGTCGCACTGTTTTGTGCAGTTTATCACTCGCGCTATTTTGCACGTCGCACTGTTTTGTGCAGTTGACACTCGCGCTATTTTGCGCGTCGCACTGTTTTGTGCAGTTCACACTCGCGCTATTTTGCGCGTCGCACTGTT
The DNA here is from genome assembly GCA_030407325.1 of Camellia japonica. Taxonomy (NCBI): domain Eukaryota; kingdom Viridiplantae; phylum Streptophyta; class Magnoliopsida; order Ericales; family Theaceae; genus Camellia; species Camellia japonica. The sequence continues at coordinate 79,356 of JAPPVO010007149.1, forward strand.
TTGTGCGGTTCACACTCGCGCTATTTTGCGGGTCGCACTGTTTTGTGCGGTTCACACTCGCGCTATTTTGCGCGTCGCACTGTTTTGTGCAGTTTATCACTCGCGCTATTTTGCGTGTCGCACTGTTTTGTGCGGTTCACACTCGTGCTATTTTGCGCGTCGCACTGTTTTGTGCAGTATATCACTCGCGCTATTTTGCGCTTCGTACTGTTTTGTGCAGTTCACACTCGTGCTATTTTGGGCGTCGCACTGTTTTTTGCAGATCACACTCGCGCTATTTTGCGCTTTGTACTGTTTTGTGCAGTTCACACTCTCGCTATTTTGCGCGTCGCACTGTTTTTTGCAGTTTCTCACTCGCACTATTTTGCGCTTCGTACTGTTTTGGGCAGTTCACACTCGCGCTATTTTGCGCGTCGTACTGTTTTTTCCAGTTCACAATCGCGCTATTTTGGGCGTCGCACTGTTTTGTGCAGTTGACACTCGAGCTATTTTGCGCGTCGCACTGTTTTGTGCAGATCACACTCGCGCTATTTGGCGCTTCGTACTGCTTTGTGCAGTTCACACTCGCGCTATTTTGCGCGTCGCACTGTTTTTTGCAGTTTATCACTCGCGCTATTTTGCGAGTCGCACTGTTTTGTGCAGTTAACACTCGCGCTATTTTGCGCGTCGCACTGTTTTGTGCAGTTTATCACTCGCGCGATTTTGCATGTCGCTCTGTTTTGTGCGGTTCACACTCGCGCTATTTTGCGCGTCGCACTATTTTTTGCAGTTTATCACTCGCCCTATTTTGGGCGTCGCACTGTTTTGTGTAGTTTATCACCCGTGCTATTTTGCGCTTTGTACTGTTTTGTGTAGTTCACACTCGTGCTATTTTGCGCGTCGTACAGTTTTTTGCAGTTCACAATCGCGCTATTTTGCGCGACACACTGTTTGTCCAGTTCACACTGGCGCCATTTTGTGCGTCGCACTGTTTTGTACAGTTTATCCCTCGCGCTATTTGCGCGTCGTACTGTTTTGTGCAGTTTATCACTCGCGCTATTTTGCGCTTCGTACTGTTTTGTGCAGTTCACATTTGCGCTATTTTGCACGTCGCACTGTTTTTGCAGTTTATCGCCCATGCTATTTTGCGCGTCGCACTGTTTTGTGGAGTTTATCACCCGCGCTATTTTGCACGTCGCACTGTTTTTTGCAGTTTATCACCCACGCTATTTTGCGCGTCGCACTGTTTTGTGGAGTTTATCACCCGCGCTATTTTGCACGTCGCACTGTTTTTTGCAGTTTATCACCCCCGCTATTTTGCGCATCGCACTGTTTTGTGCAGTTTGTTACTCGCGCTATTTTGCACGTCGCATTGTTTTGTGCAGTCGACACTCGCGCTATTTTGCGCATCGCACTGTTTTGTGCAGTTCACACTCGCGCTCTTTTGCGCTTCGTACTGTTTTGTGCAGTTCACACTCGCGCTATTTTGCGCGTCGCACTGTTTTGTGCGGTTCACACTCGCGCTATTTTGCGCGTCGCACTGTTTTGTGCAGTTTATCACTCGCGCTATTTTACGCGTCGCTCTGTTTTGTGCGGTTCACACTCGCGCTATTTTGCGCGTCGCACTGTTTTGTGCAGTTTATCACTCGCGCTATTTTGCGCTTCGTACTGTTTTGTGCAGTTCACACTCATGCTATTTTGCGCGTCGCACTGTTTTTTGCAGTTCACAATCGCGCTATTTTGCGCGTCGCACTATTTTGTGCACTTTATCACTCGCGAGATTTTGCTCGTCGCACTGTTTTGTGCAGTTCACAATCGCGCTATTTTGCGCATCGCACTGTTTTGTGCAGTTCACACTCGCACTATTTTGCGCGTCGCACTGTTTTGTTCAGTTTATCACTCGCGCTATTTTGCACGTCGCTCTGTTTTGTGCGGTTCACACTCGCGCTATTTTGCGCGTCGCACTGTTTTGTGCAGTTTATCACTCGCGCTATTTTGCGCTTCGTACTGTTTTGTGCAGTTCACACTCGTGCTATTTTGCGCGTCGCACTGTTTTTTGCAGTTCACAATCGCGCTATTTTGCGCGTCGCACTATTTTGTGCACTTTATCACTCGCGATATTTTGCTCGTCGCACTGTTTTGTGCAGTTCACAATCGCGCTATTTTGCGCATCGCACTGTTTTGTGCAGTTCACACTCGCACTATTTTGCGCGTCGCACTGTTTTGTTCAGTTTATCACTAGCGCTATTTTGCACGTCGCTCTGTTTTGTGCGGTTCACACTCGCGCTATTTTGCGCGTCACACTGTTTTTTGCAGTTTATCACTCGCACTATTTTGCGCGTCGCACTGTTTTCTGCAGTTTATCACCCGCGCTACTTTGCGCTTCGTACTGTTTTGTGCAGTTCACACCTGCGCTATTTTGCACGTCGCACCATTTTTCGCCGTTTATCACCCGCGCAATTTTCCGCGTCGCACTGTTTTGTGCAGTTCGCACTCGCGCTATTTTGCGCGTCGCACTGCTTTGTGTAGTTCACACTCGCACTATTTTGCGCGTCGCACTGTTTTTTGAAGTTTATCACTCGCGCTATTTTGCGCTTCGTACTGTTTTGTGCAGTTCACACTCGTGCTATTTTACGCGTCGCACTGTTTTTTGCAGTTCACAATCGCGCTATTTTGCGCGTCGCACTATTTTGTGCAGTTTATCACTCGCGCTATTTTGCGCGTCGCACTGTTTTGTGCAGTTTATCACTCGCGTTATTTTGTACGTTGCACTGTTTTTTGCAGTTTATCACTCGCACTATTTTGCACGTCGCACTATTTTCTGCAGTTTATCACTCGCACTATTTTGCGCTTCGTACTGTTTTGTGCAGTTCACACTCGCGCTTTTTTGCGCGTCGCACTGTTTTGTGCAGTTTATCACTCGCGCTATTTTGCACTTCGTACTGTTTTGTGCAGTTCACACTCGCGCTATTTTGCGCGTCGCACTGTTTTTTGCAGTTTATCACTCGCACTATTTTGCGCGTCGCACTGTTTTGTGCAGTTTATCACTCGCGCTATTTTGCGCTTCGTACTGTTTTGTGCAGTTCACACTCGTGCTATTTTGCGCGTCGCACTGTTTTTTCCAGTTCACAATCGCGCTATTTTGCGCGTCGCACTGTTTTGTGCAGTTCACACTGGCGCTATTTTGCGCGTCGCACTGTTTTGTGCAGATCACACTCGCGCTATTTTGCGCTTCGCACTGTTTTGTGCAGTTCACCCTCGCGCTATTTTGCGCGTCGCACTGTTTTGTGCAGTTCACACTGGCGCTATTTTGCGCGTCGCACTGTTTTGTGCAGATCACACTCGCGCTATTTTGCGCTTCGTACTGTTTTGTGCAGTTCACCCTCGCACTATTTTGCGCGTCGCACTGTTTTTTGCAGTTTATCACTCGCGCTATTTTGCGAGTCGCACTGTTTTGTGCAGTTAACACTCTCGATGTTTTGCGCGTCGCACTATTTTTTGCAGTTTATCACTCGCACTATTTTGGGTGTCGCGCAGTTTTGTGCAGTTTATCACCCGCGCTATTTTGCGCTTCGTACTGTTTTGTGCAGTTCACACTCGTGCTATTTTGCGCGTCGCACTGTTTTTTCCAGTTCACAACCGCGCTATTTTGCGCGTCGCACTGTTTTGTGCAGTTCACACTCACGCTATTTTGCGCGTCGCACTGTTTTGTGCAGATCACACACGCGTTGTTTTGCGCTTCGCACTGTTTTGTGCAGTTCACACTCGCGCTATTTTGCGCATTGCACTGTTTTTTACAGTTTATCACTCGCGCTATTTTGCGTGTCGCACTGTTTTGTGCAGTTAACACTCGCGCTATTTTGCGCGTCGCACTATTTTGCGCAGTTTATCACTCGCATATTTTGCACGTCGCTCTGTTTTGTGCGGTTCACACTCGCGATATTTTGCGCGTCGCACTGTTTTTTGCAGTTTATCACTCGCACTATTTTGGGCGTCGCACTGTTTCGTGCAGTTTATCACTCGGGCTATTTTGCGCTTTATACTTTTTTGTGCAGCTCACACTCGCGCTATTTTGCGCGTCGCACTGTTTTGTGCAGTTCACACTCGCGCTGTTTTGCGCGTCGCACTGTTTTGTGCAGTTCACACTCGCGCTGTTTTGCGCGTCGCACTGTTTTGTGCAGTTCACACTCGCGCCCTTTTGCGGGTCGCACTGTTTTGTGCGGTTCACACTCGCGCTATTTTGCGCGTCGCACTGTTTTGTGCAGTTTATCACTCGCGCTATTTTGCGCGTCGCTCTGTTTTGTGCGGTTCACACTTGCCCTATTTTGCGCGTCGAACTGTTTTCTGCAGTTTATCGCTCGCTCTATTTTGCGCGTCGCACTGTTTTCTGCAGTTTATCACTCGCGCTATTTTGTGCTTCGTACTGTTTTGTGCAGTACACACTCGTGCTATTTTGCGCGTCGCACTGTTTTTTCCAGTTCACAATCGCGCTATTTTGCGCATCGCACTGTTTTGTGCAGTTCACACTCGCGCTATTTTGCGCGTCGCACTGTTTTGTGCAGTTCACACTCGCACTATTTTGCGCGTCGCACTGTTTTGTTCAGTTTATCACTTGCGCTATTTTGCACGTCGCTCTGCTTTGTGCGGTTCACACTCGCGCTATTTTGCGCGTCGCACTATTTTTTGCAGTTTATCACTCGCACTATTTTGCGCGTCGCACTGTTTTCTGCAGTTTATCACTCGCGCTATTTTGCGCTTCGTACTGTTTTGTGCAGTTCACACCTGCGCTATTTTGCGCGTCGCACCATTTTTTGCAGTTTATCACCCGCGCAATTTTGCACATCGCACTGTTTTGTGCAGTTCCCACTCGCGCTATTTTGCGCGTCGCACTGTTTTGTGTAGTTTATCACTCGCGCTATTTTGCGCGTCGCACTGTTTTTTGAAGTTTATCACTCGCGCTATTTTGCGCTTCGTACTGTTTTGTGCAGTTCACACTCGTGCTATTTTGCGCGTCGCACTGTTTTTTGCAGTTTACAATCGCGCTATTTTGCGCGTCGCACTATTTTGTGCAGTTTATCACTCGCGCTATTTTGCACGTCGCACTGTTTTGTGCAGTTCACAATCGCGCTATTTTGCGCATTGCACTGTTTTGTGCAGATCACACTTGCGCTATTTTGCACGTCGCACTGTTTTGTGCAGTTTATCACTCGCGTTATTTTGCACGTCGCTCTGTTTTGTGCGGTTCACACTCACGCTATTTTGCGCGTCGCACTGTTTTTTGCAGTTTATCACTCGCACTATTTTGCACGTCGCACTGTTTTCTGCAGTTTATCACTCGCACTATTTTGCGCTTCGTACTGTTTTGTGCAGTTCACACTGGCGCTTTTTTGCGCGTCGCACTGTTTTGTGCAGTTTATCACTCGCGCTATTTTGCCCTTTCGTACTGTTTTGTGCAGTTCACACTCGCGCTATTTTGCGCGTCGCACTGTTTTTTGCAGTTTATCACTCGCACTATTTTGCGCGTCGCACTGTTTTGTGTAGTTTATCACTCGCGCTATTTTGCGCTTCGTACTGTTTTGTGCAGTTCACACTCGTGCTATTTTGCGCGTCGCACTGTTTTTTCCAGTTCACAATCGCGCTATTTTGCTCGTCGCACTGTTTTGTACAGTTCACACTCGCGCTATTTTGCGCGTCGCACTGTTTTGTGCAGATCACACTCGCGCTATTTTGCGCTTCGTACTATTTTGTGCAGTTCACCCTCGCGCTATTTTACGCGTCGCACTGTTTTTTGCAGTTTATCACTCGCACTATTTTGCGCGTCGCACTGTTTTGTGCAGTTTATCACTCGCGCTATTTTACGCTTCGTACTATTTTGTGCAGTTCACACTCGTGCTATTTTGCGCGTCGCACTATTTTTTCCAGTTCGCAATCACGCTATTTTGCGCGTCGCACTATTTTGTGCAGTTCACACTCGCGCTATTTTACGCGTCGCACTGTTTTGTGCAGATCACACTCGCGCTATTTTGCACTTCGTACTGTTTTGTGCAGTTCAGCCTCGCGCTATTTTGCGCTTCGTACTGTTTTGTGCAGTTCACCCTCGCGCTATTTTGCGCGTCGCACTGTTTTTTGCAGTTTATCACTCGCGCTATTTTGCGAGTCGCACTGTTTTGTGCAGTTAACACTCGCGCTATTTTGCGCGTCGCATTGTTTTGTGCAGTTTATCACTCGCGCTATTTTGCACGTCGCTCTGTTTTGTGCGGTTCACACTCGCTGTTTTGCGCGTCGCACTATTTTTTGCAGTTTATCACTCGCACTATTTTGGGTGTCGCACTGTTTTGTGCAGTTTATCACTCGCGCTATTTTGCGCTTCGTACTGTTTTGTGCATTTCACACTCGTGCTATTTTGCGCGTCGCACTGTTTTTTCCAGTTCACAATCGCGCTATTTTGCGCGTCGCACTGTTTTGTGCAGATCCCACTCGCGCTATTTTGCGCTTCGTACTGTTTTGTGCAGTTCACCCTCGCGCTATTTTGCGCGTCGCACTGTTTTTTGCAGTTTATCACTTGCGCTTTTTTTCGAGTCGCACTGTTTTGTGCAGTTAACAATCGCGCTATTTTGCGTGTCGCATTGTTTTGTGCAGTTTATCACTCGCGCTATTTTGCACGTCGCTCTATTTTGTGCGGTTCACACTCGCTATTTTGCGCGTCGCACTATTTTTTGCAGTTTATCACTCGCACTATTTTGGGCATCGCACTGTTTGTGCAGTTTATCACTCGCGCAATTTTGCGCTTTGTACTGTTTTGTGGAGTTCACAGTCGTGCTATTTTGCGCGTCGCACTGTTTTGTGCAGATCACACTCGCGCTATTTTGCGCTTCGTACTGTTTGGTGCAGTTCACACTCGCGCTATTTTGCGCGTCGCACTGTTTTGTGCAGTTTATCACTCGCGCTATTTTGCGCTTCGTACTGTTTTGTGCAGTTCACACTCGCGCTATTTTGCGCGTCGCACTATTTTTTGCAGTTTATCACTCGCACTATTTTGCGCGTCGCACTGTTTTGTGCAGCTTATCACTCGTGCTATTTTACGCTTCGTACTGTTTTGTGCAGTTTTACGCGTCGCACTATTTTTTCCAGTTCACAATCGCACTATTTTGGGCGTCGCACTGTTTTGTGCAGTTCACACTCGAGCTATTTTGCGCGTCGCACTGTTTTGCGCAGATCACACTCGCGCTATTTTGCGCTTCGTACTGTTTTGTGCAGTTCACACTCGCGCTATTTTGCGCGTCGCACTGTTTTTTGCGGTTTATCACTCTCGCTATTTTACGAGTCGCACTGTTTTGTGCAGTTAACAGTCGCGCTATTTTGGGCGTCGCACTGTTTTGTGTAGTTTATCACTCGCGCTATTTTGCACGTCGCTCTGTTTTGTGCGGTTCACACTCGCGCTATTTTGCGCGTCGCACTGTTTTTTGCAGTTTATCCCTCGCCCTATTTTGGGCGGCGCACTGTTTTGTGCAGTTTATCACTCGTGCTATTTTGCGCTTTGTACTGTTTTGTGCAGTTCACACTCGTGCTATTTTGCGCGTCGTACAGTTTTTTGCAGTCCACAATCGCGCTATTTTGCGCGACGCACTGTTTTGTCCAGTTCACACTCGCGCTATTTTGCGCGTCGCACTGTTTTGTGCAGTTTATCCCTCGCGCTATTTTGCGCGTCGCACTGTTTTGTGCAGTTTATCACTCTCGCTATTTTGCGCTTCGTACTGTTTTGTGCAGTTCACATTTGCGCTATTTTGCACGTCGCACTGTTTTTTGCAGTTTATCACCCGCGCTATTTTGCGCGTCGCACTGTTTTGTGTAGTTTATCACCCGCGCTATTTTGCGCGTCGCACTGTATTGTGCAGTTCACACTCGCGCTATTTTGCGCGTCGCACCGTTTTGTGCAGTTCACACCCGCGCTATTTTGCGCGTCGCACTATTTTTTGAAGTTTATCACTCGCGCTATTTTGCGCATCACCTTCTTTTGCGCAGTTCACACTCGCACTATTTTGCGCGTCGCACTGTTTTGTGCAGTTTATCACTCGCGCTATTTTGCACGTCACACTGTTTTGTGCAGTTTACACTCGCGCTGTTTTGCGCGTCACACTGTTTGTGCGTTCACACTCGCGCTTTTTGCGGGTCGCACTGTTTTGTGCAGTTCACACTCGGCTATTTTGCGCGTCGCAGTGTTTTGTGCGGTTCACACTCGCGCTATTTTGCTCGTCGCACTGTTTTGTACAGTTCACAACTCGCGCTATTTTGCGCGTCGCAACTGTTTTGTGCAGATCACACTCGCGCTATTTTGCGCTTCGTCTATTTTGTGCGGTTCACCTCGCGCTATTTTGCGCGTCGCACTGTTTTTTGCAGTTTATCACTCGCACTATTTTGCGCGTCGCACTGTTTTGTGCAGTTTATCACTCGCGCTATTTTGCACTTCGTACTGTTTTGTGCAGTTCACACTCGTGCTATTTTGTGCGTCGCACTATTTTTCCAGTTCGCAATCACGCTTTTGCGCGTCGCACTGTTTTGTGCAGTTCACACTCGCGCTATTTACGCGTCGCACTGTTTTGTGCAGATCACACTCGCGCTATTTTGCGCTTCGTTCTGTTTTGTGCAGTTCACCTGCGCTATTTTGCGCTTCGTACTGTTTTGTGCAGTTCACCCTCGCGCTATTTTGCGCGTCGCACTGTTTTTTGCAGTTTATCACTCGCGCTATTTTGCGAGTCGCACTGTTTTGTGCAGTTAACACTCGCGCTATTTTGCGCGTCGCATTGTTTTGTGCAGTTTATCACTCGCGCTATTTTGCACGTCGCTCTGTTTTGTGCGGTTCACACTCGCTATTTTGCGCGTCCCACTATTTTTTGCAGTTTATCACTCGCGCTATTTTGGGTGTCGCACTGTTTGTGCAGTTTATCACTCGCGCTATTTTGCGCTTTCGTACTTTTTTGTGCATTTCACACTCGTGCTATTTTGCGCGTCGCACTGTTTTTTCCAGTTCACAATCGCGCTATTTTACGCGTCGCACTGTTTTGTGCAGATCCCACTCGCGCTATTTTGCGCTTCGTACTGTTTTGTGCAGTTCACCCTCGCGCTATTTTGCGCGTCGCACTGTTTTTTGCAGTTTATCACTTGCGCTATTTTGCGAGTCGCACTGTTTTGTGCAGTTAACAATCGCGCTATTTTGCGCGTCGCATTGTTTTGTGCAGTTTATCACTCGCGCTATTTTGCACGTCGCTCTATTTTGTGCGGTTCACACTCACTATTTTGCGCGTCGCACTATTTTTTGCAGTTTATCACTCGCACTATTTTGGGCATCGCACAGTTTGTGCAGTTTATCACTCGCGCAATTTGCGCTTTGTACTGTTTTGTGGAGTTCACAGTCGTGCTATTTTGCGCGTGCACTGTTTTGTGCAGATCACATCGCGCATTTTTGCGCTTCGTATGTTTGGGTGCAGTTCAACTCGCGCTATTTTGCGCGTCGCACTGTTTTGTGCAGTTTATCACTCGCGCTATTTTGCGCTTCGTACTGTTTTGTGCAGTTCACACTCGCGCTATTTGCGCGTCGCACTTTTTTTGCAGTTTATCACTCGCACTATTTTGCGCGTCGCATGTTTGTGCAGCTTATCACTCGCGCTTTTACGCTTCGTACTGTTTTGTGCAGTTCACACTCGCGCTATTTTGCGCGTCGCACTATTTTTTGCAGTTCACAATCGCGCTATTTTCGGCGTCGCACTGTTTTGTGCAGTTCACACTCGAGCTATTTTGCGCGTCGCACTGTTTTGCGCAGATCACACTCGCGCTATTTTGCGCTTCGTACTGTTTTGTGCAGTTCACACTCGCGCTATTTTGCGCGTCACACTGTTTTTTGCGGTTTATCACTCTCGCTATTTTACGAGTCGCACTGTTTTGTGCAGTTAACACTCGCGCTATTTTGGGCGTCGCACTGTTTTGTGTAGTTTATCACTCGCGCTATTTTGCACGTCACTCTGTTTTGTGCGGTTCACACTCGCGCTATTTTGCGCGTCGCACTGTTTTTTGCAGTTTATCCCTCGCCCTATTTTGGGCGGCGCACTGTTTTGTGCAGTTTATCACTCGTGCTATTTTGCGCTTTGTACTGTTTTGTGCAGTTCACACTCGTACTATTTTGCGCGTCGTACAGTTTTTTGCAGTCCACAATCGCGCTATTTTACGCGACGCACTGTTTTGTCCAGTTCACACTCGCGCTATTTTGCGCGCCCACTGTTTTGTGCAGTTTATCCCTCGCGCTATTTTGCGCGTCGCACTGTTTTGTGCAGTTTATCACTCTCGCTATTTTGCGCTTCGTACTGTTTTGTGCAGTTCACATTTGCGCTATTTTGCAAGTCGCACTATTTTTTGCAGTTTATCACCGCGCTATTTGCGCGTCGCACGTTTTGTGTAGTTTATCACCGCGCTATTTTGCGCGTCGCACTGTATTGTGTAGTTCACACTCGCGCTATTTTGCGCGTCGCACCGTTTTATGCAGTTCACACCCGCGCTATTTTGCGCGTCGCACTATTTTTTGAAGTTTATCACTCGCGCTATTTTGCGCATCACCTTCTTTTGCGCAGTTTACACTCGCCCTATTTTGCGCGTCGCACTGTTTTGTGCAGTTTATCACTCGCGCTATTTTGCACGTCGCACTGTTTTGTGCAGTTTACACTCGCACTATTTTGCGCGTCGCACTGTTTTGTGCAGTTCACATTCGCGCTGTTTTGCGCGTCGCACTGTTTTGTGCAGTTCACACTCGCGCTTTTTGCGGGTCGCACTGTTTTGTGCAGTTCACACTCGCGCTATTTTGCGTGTCGCACTGTTTTGTGCAGTTTATCACTCGCGCTATTTTGCGCGTCGCTGTGTTTTGTGCGGTTCACACTCGCGCTATTTTGCGCGTCGCACTGTTTTGTGCTGTTTATCACTCGCGCTATTTTGCGCTTCGTACTGTTTTGTGCAGTTCACAATCGTGCTATTTTGCGCGTCGCACTGTTTTTTGCAGTTCACAATCGCGCTATTTTGCGCGTCACACTATTTTGTGCAGTTTATCACTCGCGCTATTTTGCGCGTCGCACTGTTTTGTGCAGTTCACAATCGCGCTATTTTGCGCATCGCACTGTTTTGTGAAGTTCACACTCGCACTATTTTGCGCGTCGCACTGTTTTGTTCAGTTTATCACTCGCGCTATTTTGCACGTCGCTCTGTTTTGTGCGGTTCACACTCGCGTTATTTTGCGCGTCGCACTGTTTTTTGCAGTTTATCACTCGCACTAGTTTGCGCGTCGCACTGTTTTCTGCAGTTTATCACTCGCGCTATTTTGCGCTTCGTACTGTTTTGTGCAGTTCACACCTGCGCTATTTTGCGCGTCGCACCGTTTTTTTCAGTGTATCACCCGCGCAATTTTGCGCGTCGCACTGTTTTGTGCAGTTCGCACTCGCGCTATTTTGCGCGTCGCACTGTTTTGTGTAGTTCACACTCGCACTATTTTGCGCGTCGCACTGTTTTTTGAAGTTTATCACTCGCGATATTTTGCGCGTCGCACTGTTTTGTGCAGTTTATCACTCGCGCTATTTTGCGCGTCGCACAGTTTTTTGCAGTTTATCGCTCGCGCAATTTTGCACGTCGCACTGTTTTGTGCAGTTTATCACTCGCGCTATTTTGTGCTTCGCACTGTTTTGTGCTGTTCACAATCGCAATTTTGTGGGTCGCACTGTTTTGTGCAGTTTATCACTCGCGCTACTTTGCACTTCGTACAGTTTTGTGCAGTCCACACTCGCGCTATTTTGCGCGTCGCATTGTTTTTTGTAGTTTATCACCCGCACTATTTTGCGCGACGCACTGTTTTGTGCAGTTTCTCACTCGCGCTATTTTGCGCTTCGTACTGTTTTGTGCAGTTCAAACTCGTGCTATTTTGCGCGTCGCACTGTTTTTTCCAGTTCACAATCGCGCTATTTTGCGTGTCGCACTGTTTTGTGCAGTTCACACTCGCGCTATTTTGCACGTCGCACTGTTTTGTGCAGATCACACTCGCGCTATTGTACGCTTCGTACTGTTTTGTGCAGTTCACATTCGGGCTATTTTGCGCGTCGCACTATTTTGTGCAGTTTATCACTCGCGCGATTTTGCGCTTCGTACTATTTTGTGTAGTTCACACTCGCGCTATTTTGCGCGTCGCACTATTTTTTGCAGTTTATCAATCGCACTATTTTGCGCGTCGCACCGTTTTGTGCAATATATCACTCGCGCTATTTTGTGCTTCGTACTGTTTTGTGCAGTTCACACTTGGGCTATTTTGCGCGTCGCACTATTTTTTCCAGTTCACAATCGCGCTATTTTGCGTGTCGCACTGTTTTGTGCAGTTTACACTCGCGCTATTTTGCGCATCGCACTGTTTTGTGCAGATCACACTCGCGCTATTTTGCGCTTCGTAGTGTTTTGTGCAGTTCACACTCGCGCTATTTTGCACGTCGCACTGGTTTTTGCAGTTTATTACTCGCGCTATTTTGCACGTCGCTCTGTTTTGTGCGGTTCACACTCGCGCTATTTGGGGCGTCGCACTATTTTGTGCAGTTTATCACTCGCGCTATTTTGCACGTCGCTCTGTTTTGTGCGGTTCACACTCGCGCTATTTTGCACGTCGCACCGTTTTGTGCAGTTTATCACTCGCGCTATTTTGCGCTTGGTACTGTTTTGTGCAGTTCACACTCGTGCTATTTTGCGCGTCGCACTGTTTTGTGCAGATCACACTCCCGCTATTTTGCGCTTCGTACTGTTTTGTGCAGTTCATACGCGCGCTATTTTTCGCGTCGCACTGTTTTTTGCAGTTTATCACTCGCACTATTTTGCGCGTCGCACCATTTTGTGCAGTTTATCACTCGCGCTATTTTGCGCTTCGTGCTGTTTTGTGCAGTTCACACTCGTGCTATTTTGTGCGTCGCACTATTTTTTCCAGTTCACAACCGCGCTATTTTGCACGTCGCACTATGTTGTGCAGTTCACACTCGCGCTATTTTGCGCGTCGCACTGTTTTGTGCAGATCACACTCGCGCTGTTTTGCGCTTCGCACTGTTTTGTGCAGTTCACACTCACGCTATTTTGGGCGTCGCACTGTTTTTTACAGTTTATCACTCGCGCTATTTTGCGAGTCGCTCTGTTTTGTGCAGTTAACACTCGCGCTATTTGGCGCGTCGCACTGTTTTGTGCAGTTTATCACTCGCACCATTTTGCACGTCGCTCTGTTTTGTGCGGTTCACACTCGCGCTACTTTGCGCGTCGCACTGTTTTTTGCAGTTTATCACTCGCACTATTTTGGGCGTCGCACTGTTTTGTGCAGTTTATCACTCGCGCTATTTTGCGCTTTATGCTTTTTTGTGCAGTTCACACTCGTGCTATTTTGCGCGTCGCACAGTTTTGTGCAGTTCATCACCCGTGGTATTTTGCGCGTTGCACTGTTTTGTGCAGTTGACAATCGCGCTATTTTGCACGTCGCACTGTTTTGTGCAGTTCACACTCGCGCTATTTTGCGCATCGCACTGTTTTGTGCAGTTTATCAATCGCGCTATTTTGCACGTCGCTCTGTCTTGTGCGGTTCACACTCGCGCTATTTTGCAGTCGCACTGTGTTGTGCAGTTCACACTCGCGCTATTTTGCGCGTCGCACTGTCTTGTGCTGTTCACACTCGCCCTATTTTGCGCGTCGAACTGTTTTTTCAAATTTATTTGCGCATCACCTTGTTTTGTGCCATTCACACTCGCGCTATTTTGCGCATCGCACTATTTTTTGCAGTTTATCACTCGTGCTATTTTGCACGTCGCACTGTTTTGTGCGGTTCACACTCGCGCTATTTTGCGCGTCGCACTGTTTAGTGCAGTTTATCACTCGTGCTATTTTGCGCTTCGCACTATTTTTTGCAGTTTATCACTCGCGCTATTTTGCGAGTCACACAGTTTTGTGCAGTTTTGTGCAAAAATAATGCGCGTCGCATTGTTTTGTGCAGTTTATCACTTGCGCCATTTTGCACGTCGCTCTGTTTTGTGCGGTTCACACTCGCTGTTTTGCGCGTCGCACTATTTTTTGCAGTTTATCACTCGCACTATTTTGGGCGTCGCACTGTTTGTGCAGTTTATCACTCGCGCTATTTTGCGCTTCGTACAGTTTTGTGTAGTTCACACTCGGGCTATTTTGCGCGTCGCACTGTTTTTTTGCGCGTCGCGCTATTTTGGGCGTCGCACTGTTTTGTGCAGATCACACTCGCGCTATTTTGCGCTTCGTACTGTTTTGTGCAGTTCACACTTGCGCTATTTTGCGCGTCGCACTGTTTTTTACAGTTTATCACGCGCTAATTTTGCGAGTCGCACTGTTTTGTGCAGTTAACACTCGCGCTATTTTTCGCGTCGCACTGTTTTGTGCAGTTTATCACTCGCGCTATCTTGCACGTCACTCTGTTTTGTGCGGTTCAAACTCGCGCTATTTTGCGCGTCGCCTTGTTTTGTGCAGTTTATCACTCGTGCTATTTTGCGCTTTGTACTGTTTTGTGCAGTTCACACTCGTGCTATTTTGCGCGTCGTACAGTTTTTTGTGGTTCACAATCGCGCTATTTTGCGCGATGCACTGTTTTGTCCAGTTCACACTGGCGCTATTTTGCTCGTCGCACTGTTTTGTACAGTTGATCCCTCGCGTTATTTTGCGCGTCGCACTGTTTTGTGCAGTTTATCACCCGTGGTATTTTGCGCGTTGCACTATTTTGTGCAGTTCACAATCGCGCTATTTTGCACGTCGCACTGTTTTGTGCAGTTTATCAATCGCGCTATTTTGCACGTCGCTCTGTTTTGAGCGGTTCACACTTGCGCTATTTTGCGCGTCGCACTGTGTTTGTGCAGTTCACACTCGCGCTATTTTGCGCGTCCACTGTCTTGTGCAGTTCACACTCGCCCTATTTTGCGCGTCGAACTGTTTTTGAAGTTTATCACTCGCGCTATTTTGCGCATCACCTTGTTTTGTGCCGTTCACACTCGCGCTATTTTGCGCATCGCACGTTTTTTAAGTTTATCACTCGCGCTATTTTGCACGTCGCTTGTTTGTGCGGTTCACACTCGCGCTATTTTGCGTCGCACTGTTTTTTGCAGTTATCACTCGCACTACTCTGCGCGTCGCACTGTTTTGTGCAGTTTATCACTCGCGCTATTTTGCGCTTCGTACTGTTGTGCAGTTCACACTGTGCTATTTTGCGCGTCGCACTATTTTTTGCAATTCACACTCGCGATATTTTGCGCGTCGCACTATTTTGTGCAGTTTATCACTCGCGCAATTTTGCGCTTCGTACTGTTTTGTGGAGTTCACACTCGCGCTATTTTGCGCGTCGCACTATTTTTTGCAGTTTATCACACGCACTATTTGCGCGTCGCACTGTTTTGTGCAGTTTATCACTCGCACTATTTTGCGCTTCGTACTGTTTTGTGCAGTTCACACTCGTGCTATTTTGCGCGTCGGACAGTTTTTTCCAATTCACAATCGCGCTATTTTGCGCATCGCACTATTTTGTGCAGTTCACACTCGCGCTATTTTGCGCGTCGCACTGTTTTTTGCAGTTCACAGTCGCGCTATTTTGCGTGTCGCACTGTTTTGTGCAGTTCACAATCGCGATATTTTGCGCATCGCACTGTTTTTTGCAATTTATCACTCGCGCTATTTTGCGAGTCGCACTGTTTGGTGCAGTTAACACTCGCATTATTTTGCGCGTCGCATTGTTTTGTGCAGTTTATCACTCGCGCTATTTTGCACGTCGCTCTGTTTGGTGCGGTTCACACTCGCTGTGTTGCGCGTCGCACTGTTTTTTGCAGTTTATCACTCGCACTATTTTGGGCGTCGCACTGTTTGTGCAGTTTATCACTCGCGCTATTTTGCGCTTCGTACAGTTTTGTGTAGTTCACACTCGGGATATTTTGCGCGTCGCACTGTTTTTTTGCGCGTCGCACTGTTTTGTGCAGATCACACTCGCGATATTTTGCGCTTCGTACTGTTTTGTGCAGTTCACACTCGCGCTATTTTGCGCGTCGCACTGTTTTTTACAGTTTATCACTCGCGCTATTTTGCGAGTCGCACTGTTTTGTGCAGTTAACACTCGCGCTATTTTTCGCGTCGCACTGTTTTGTGCAGTTTATCACTCGCGCTATCTTGCACGTCACTCTATTTTGTGCGGTTCAAACTCACGCTATTTTGCGCGTCGCATTGTTTTTTGCAGTTTATCACTCGCCGTATTTTGGGCGTCGCCCTGTTTTGTGCAGTTTATCACTCGTGCTATTTTGCGCTTTGTACTGTTTTGTGCAGTTCACACTCGTGTTATTTTGCGCGTCGTACAGTTTTTTGCAGTTCACAATCGCGCTATTTTGCGCGATGCACTGTTTTGTCCAGTTCACACTGGCGCTATTTTGCGCGTCGCACTGTTTTGTACAGTTGATCCCTCGCGTTATTTTGCGCGTCGCACTGTTTCGTGCAGTTTATCACCCGTGGTATTTTGCGCGTTGCACTGTTTTGTGCAGTTCACAATCGCGCTATTTTGCACGTCGCACTGTTTTGTGCAGTTCACACTCGCGGTATTTTGCGCGTCGCACTGTTTTGTGCAGTTTATCAATCGCGCTATTTTGCACGTCGCTCTGTTTTGAGCGGTTCACACTTGCGCTATTTTGCGCGTCGCACTGTGTTGTGCAGTTCACACTCGCGCTATTTTGCGCGTCGCACTGTCTTGTGCAGTTCACACTCGCCCTATTTTGCGCGTCGAACTGTTTTTTGAAGTTTATCACTCGCGCTATTTTGCGCATCACCTTGTTTTGTGCCGTTCACACTCGCGCTATTTTGCGCATCGCACTGTTTTTTGCAGTTTATCACTCGCGCTATTTTGCACGTCGCTCTGTTTTGTGCGGTTCACACTCGCGCTATTTTGCGCGTCGCACTGTTTTTTGCAGTTTATCACTCGCACTACTCTGCGCGTCGCACTGTTTTGTGCAGTTTATCACTCGCGCTATTTTGCGCTTCGTACTGTTTTGTGCAGTTCACACTCGTGCTATTTTGCGCGTCGCACTATTTTTTGCAATTCACACTCGCGATATTTTGCGCATCGCACTATTTTGTGCAGTTTATCACTCGCGCAATTTTGCGCTTCGTACTGTTTTGTGGAGTTCACACTCGCGCTATTTTGCGCGTCGCACTATTTTTTGCAGTTTATCACACGCACTATTTTGCGCGTCGCACTGTTTTGTGCAGTTTATCACTCGCGCTATTTTGCGCTTCGTACTGTTTTGTGCAGTTCACACTCGTGCTATTTTGCGCGTCAGACAGTTTTTTCCAGTTCACAATCGCGCTATTTTGCGCATCGCACTATTTTGTGCAGTTCACACTCGCGCTATTTTGCGCGTCGCACTGTTTTTTGCAGTTCACAGTCGCGCTATTTTGCGCGTCGCACTGTTTTGTGCAGTTCACAATCGCGCTATTTTGCGCATCGCACTGTTTTTTGCAGTTTATCACTCGCGCTATTTTGCGAGTCGCACTGTTTGGTGCAGTTAACACTCGCATTATTTTGCGCGTCGCATTGTTTTGTGCAGTTTATCACTCGCGCTATTTTGCACGTCGCTCTGTTTGGTGCGGTTCACACTCGCTGTGTTGCGCGTCGCACTGTTTTTGCAGTTTATCACTCGCACTTATTTTGGGCGTCGCACTGTTTGTGCAGTTTATCACTCGCGCTATTTTGCGCTTCGTACAGTTTTGTGTAGTTCACACTCATGCTATTTTACGCGTCGCACTGTTTTTTCCAGTTCACAATCGCGCTATTTTGCGCGTCGTACTGTTTTGTGCAGTTCACACTCACGCTATTTTGCGCGTCGCACTGTTTTGTGCAGATCACACTCGCGCTATTTTGCGCTTCGTACTGTTTTGTGGAGTTCACACTCGCGCTATTTTGCGCGTCGCACTGTTTTTTGCAGTTTATCACTCGCACTATTTTGGGCGTCGCACTGTTTGTGCAGTTTATCACTCGTGCAATTTTGCGCTTTGTACTATTTTGTGGAGTTCACACTCGTGCTATTTTGCGCGTCGCACTGTTTTGTGCAGATCACACTCGCGCTATTTTGCGCTTCGTACTGTTTTGTGCAGTTCACACTCGCGCTATTTTGCGCGTCGCACTGTTTTGTGCAGTTTATCAGTCGCGCTATTTTGCGCTTCGTACTGTTTTGTGCAGTTCACACACGCGATATTTTGCGCGTCGCACTGTTTTTTGCAGTTTATCACTCGCACTATTTTGCGCGTCGCACTGTTTTGTGCAGTTTATCACTCGCGCTATTTTGCGCTTCGTACTGTTTTCTGCAGTTCACACTCGCACTATTTTGCGTGTCGCACTGTTTTTTCCAGTTCACAATTGCGCTATTTTGGGCGTCGCACTGTTTTGTGCAGTTCACACTCGAGCTATTTTGCGCGTCGCACTGTTTTGTGCAGATCACACTCGCGCTATTTTGCGCTTCGTACTGTTTTGTGCAGTTCACACTCGCGCTATTTTGCGCGTCGCACTGTTTTTTGCAGTTTATCACTCGCGCTATTTTGCGAGTCGCACTGTTTTGTGCAGTTAACACTCGCACTATATTGTGGTTCACACTGTTTTGTGCAGTTTATCACTCGCGCTATCTTGCACGTCGCTCTGTTTTGTGCGGTTCAAACTCGCGCTATTTTGCGCGTCGCATTGTTTTTTGCAGTTTATCACTCGCCTTATTTTGGGCGTCGCACTGTTTTCTGCAGTTTATCACTCGTGCTATTTTGCGCTTTGTACTGTTTTGTGCAGTTGACACTCGTGCTATTTTGCGCGTCGTACAGTTTTTTGCAGTTCACAATAGCGCTATTTTGCGCGACGCACTGTTTTGTCCAGTTCACACTGGCGCTATTTTGCGCGTCGCACTGTTTTGTACAGTTGATCCCTCGCGTTATTTTGCGCGTCGCACTGTTTTGTGCAGTTTATCACTCGCGCTATTTTGCGCTTCGTACTGTTTTGTGCAATTCACATTTGCGCTATTTTGCACGTCGCACTGTTTTTTGCAGTTTATCACCCACGCTATTTTGCGCGTCGCACTGTTTTCATGTAGTTTATCACCCGCGCTATTTTGCGCGTTGCACTGTATTGTGCAGTTCACACTCGCGCTATTTTGCGCGTCGCACTATTTTGTGTAGTTCACACCCGCGCTATTTTGCGCGTCGCACTGTTTTTTGAAGTTTATCACTCGAGCTATTTTGCGCATCACCTTCTTTTGCGCAGTTCACTCGCACTATTTTGCGCGTCGCTCTGTTTTGTGCAGTTTATCACTCGCGCTATTTTGCACGTCGCACTGTTTTGTGCAGTTGACACTCGCGCACTTTTGCGGGTCGCACTGTTTTGTGCAGTTCACACTCGCGCTCTTTTGCGCGTCGCACTGTTTTGTGCAGTTTATCACTCGCGCTATTTTGCACGTCGCTCTGTTTTGTGCGGTTCACACTCGCGCTATTTTGCGCGTCGCACTGTTTTGTGCAGTTTATCACTCGCGCTATTTTGCGTTTCGTACTGTTTTGTGCAGTTCACACTCGTGCTATTTTGCGCGTCACACTGTTTTTTGCAGTTCACAATCGCGCTATTTTGAGCATCGCAATATTTTGTGTAGTTTATCACTCGCGATATTTTGCGCATCGCACTGTTTTGTGCAGTTCACACTCGCACTATTTTGCGCGTCGCACTATTTTGTTCAGTTTATCACTCGCGCTATTTTGCACGTCGCTCTGTTTTGTGCGGTTCACACTCGCGCTATTTTGCGCGTCGCACTGTTTTTTGCAGTTTATCACTCGCACTATTTTGCGCGTCGCACTGTTTTCTGCAGTTTATCACTCGCGCTATTTTGCGCTTCGTACTGTTTTGTGCAGTTCACACCTGCGCTATTTTGCGCGTCGCACCGTTTTTTGCAGTTTATCACCCGCGCAATTTTGCGCGTCGCACTGTTTTGTGCAGTTCGCACTCGCGCTATTTTGCGCGTCGCACTGTTTTGTGTAGTTCCCACTCGCACTATTTTGCGCGTCGCACTGTTTTTTGAAGTTTATCACTCGCGCTATTTTGCGCTTCGTACTGTTTTGTGCAGTTCACACTCGTGCTATTTTGCGCATCGCACTGTTTTTTGTAGTTCAGAATCGCGCTATTTTGCGCGTTGCACTATATTGTGCAGTTTATCACTCGCGCTATTTTGCGCGTCGCACTGTTTTGTGCAGTTCACAATCGCGCTATTTTGCGTTTCGCATTTTTTTGTGCAGATCACACTCGTGGTATTTTGCGCGAAGCACTGTTTTGTGCAGTTTATCACTTGCGCTATTTTGCACGTCGCTCTGTTTTGTGCGGTTCACACTCACGCTATTTTGCGCGTCGCACTGTTTTTTGCAGTTTATCACTCGCACTATTTTGCACGTCGCACTATGTTCTGCCGTTTATCACTCGCACAATTTTGCGCTTCGTACTGTTTTGTGCAGTTCACACTCGCGCTATTTTGCGCGTCGCACTGTTTTGTGCAGTTTATCACTCGCGCTATTTTGCACTTCGTACTGTTTTGTGCAGTTCACACTCGCGCTATTTTGCGCGTCGCACTGTTTTTTGCAGTTTAATACTCGCCCTATTTTGCGCGTTGCACTGTTTTTTGCAGTTTATCACTCGCGCTATTTTGCGCTTCGTACTGTTTTGTGCAGTTCACACTCGTGCTATTTTGCGCGTCGCACTGTTTTTTCCAGTTCACAATCGCGCTATTTTGCGCGTCGCACTATTTTGTGCTGTTCACACTCGCGCTATTTTGCGCGTCGCATTGTTTTGTGCAGATCACACTCGCGCTATTTTGCGCTTCGTACTGTTTTGTGCAGTTCACCCTCGCGCTATTTTGCGCGTCGCACTGTTTTTTGCAGTTTATCACTCGCGCTATTCTGCGAGTCGCACTGTTTTGTGCAGTTAACACTCGCACTATTTTTCGCGTCGCATTGTTTTGTGCAGTTTATCAGTCGCGCTATTTTGCACGTCGCTCTGTTTTGTGGGGTTCACACTCGCTGTTTTGCGCGTCGCACTGTTTTTTGCAGTTTATCACTCGCACTATTTTGGGCGTCGCACTGTTTGTGCAGTTTATCACTCGCGCTATTTTGGGCGTCGCACTGTTTGTGCAGTTTATCACTCGCGCTATTTTGCGCTTCGTACTGTTTTGTGCATTTCACACTCGTGCTATTTTGTGCGTCGCACTATTTTTTCCAGTTCACAATCGCGCTATTTTGTGCGTCGCACTGTTTTGTGCAATTCACACTCGCGCTATTTTGCGCTTCGTAGTGTTTTGTGCAGTTCACCCTTGCGCTATTTTGCGCGTCGCACTATTTTTTGCAGTTTATCACTCGCGCTATTTTGCGAGTCGCACTGTTTTGTGCAGTTAACACTCGCGCTATTTTGCGCGTCGCATTGTTTTGTGCAGTTTATCACCCGCGCTATTTTGCACGTCGCTCTGTTTTGTGCGGTTCACACTCGCGTTATTTTGTGCGCTATTTTGCAGTTCACACTCGCGCTATTTTGTGCAGTTTATCACTCGCGCTATTTTGCGCGTCGCACTGTATTGTGCAGTTCACACTCGCGGTATTTTGCGCGTCGCACCATTTTGTGCAGTTCACACCCGCGCTATTTTGCGCGTCGCACTGTTTTTTGAAGTTTATCACTCGCGCTATTTTGCGCATCACCTTCTTTTGCGCAGTTCACACTCGCACTATTTTGCGCGTCGCACTGTTTTGTGCAGTTTATCACTCGCGCTAATTTGCACGTCGCACTGTTTTGTGCAGTTTACACTCGCGCTGTTTTGCGCGTCGCACTGTTTTGTACAGTTCACACTCGCGCTGTTTTGCGCGTCGCACTGTTTTGTGCAACTCACACTCGCGCTTTTTGCGGGTCGCACTGTTTTGGGCAGTTCACACTCGCGCTATTTTGCGCGTCGCACTGTTTTGTGCAGTTTATCACTCGCGCTATTTTGCGCGTCGCTCTGTTTTGTGCGGTTCACACTCGCGCTATGTTGCGCGTCGCACTGTTTTGTGCAGTTTATCACTCGCGCTATTTTGCGCTTCGTACTGTTTTGTGCAGTTCACACTCGTGCTATTTTGCGCGTCGCACTGTTTTTTGCAGTTAACAATCGCGCTATTTTGCGCGTCGCACTATTTTGTGCAGTTTATCACTCGCGCTATTTTGCGCGTCGCACTGTTTTGTGCAGTTCACAATCGCGCTATTTTGCGCATCGCAATGTTTTGTGCAGTTCACACTCGCACTATTTTGCGCGTCGCACTATTTTGTTCAGTTTATCACTCGCGCTATTTTGCACGTCGCTCTGTTTTGTGCGGTTCACACTCGCGCTATTTTGCGCGTCGCACTGTTTTTTGCAGTTTATCACTCGCACTATTTTGCGCGTCGCACTGTTTTCTGCAGTTTATCACTCACGCTAGTTGCGCTTCGTACTGTTTTGTGCAGTTCACACCTTCGCTATTTTGCACATCGCACCGTTTTTTGCAGTGTATCACCGCGCAATTTTGCGTGTCGCACTGTTTTGTGCAGTTCGCACTCGCGCTATTTTGCGCGTCGCACTGTTTTTTGAAGTTTATCACTCGCGCTATTTTGCGCTTCGTACTGTTTTGTGCAGTTCACACTCGTGCTATTATGTGCGTCGCACTGTTTTTTGCAGTTCACAATCGCGCTATTTTGCGCGTAGCAATATTTTGTGCAGTTTATCACTCGCGCTATTTTGCGCGTCACACTGTTTTGTGCATTTCACAATCGCGCTATTTTGCGCATCGCACTGTTTTGTGCAGATCACACTCGCGCTATTTTGCGCGTCGCACTGTTTTGCGCAGTTTATCACTCGCGCTATTTTGCACGTCGCTCTGTTTTGTGCGGTTCACACTCACGCTATTTTGCGCGTCGCACTATTTTTTGCAGTTTATCACTCGCACTATTTTGCACGTCGCACTGTTTTCTGCAATTTATAACTCGCCCTATTTTGCGCATCGTACTGTTTTGTGCAGTTCACAATCGCGCTATTTTGCCGGTCGCACTGTTTTGTGCAGTTTATCACTCGCGCTATTTGGCGCTTCATACTGTTTTTTACAGTTCACACTCGCGCTATTTTGCGCGTCGCACAGTTTTTTGCAGTTTATCACTCGAACTATTTTGCGCGTCGCACTGTTTTGTGCAGTTTATCACTCGCGCTATTTTGCGCTTCGTACTGTTTTGTGCAGTTCACACTCGCGCTATTTTGCGCGTCGCACTGTTTTTTGCAGTTTATCACTCGCACTATTTTGCGAGTCGCACTGTTTTGTGCAGTTAACACTCGCGCTATTTTGCGCGTCGCACTGTTTTGTGCAGTTTATCACTCGCGCTATTTTGCACGTCGCTCTGTTTTGTGCGGTTCACACTCGCGCTATTTTGCGCGTCGCACTGTTTTTTGCAGTTTATCACTCGCCCAATTTTGGGCGTCGCACTGTTTTGTGGAGTTTATCGCTCGCGCTATTTTGCGCTTTGTACTGTTTTGTGCAGTTCACACTCGTGCTACTTTGCGCGTCGTACTGTTTTTTGCAATTCACAATCGCGCTATTATGCGCAACGCACTGTTTTGTCCAGTTCACACTCGCGCTATTTTGCGCGTCGCACTGTTTTGTGCAGTTTATCCCTCGCACTATTTTGCACGTCGCACTGTTTTGTGCAGTATGTCACTCGCGCTATTTTACGCTTCGTACTGTTTTGTGCAGTTCACATTTGCGCTATCTTGCGCGTCGCACTGTTTTTTGCAGTTTATCACCCGCACTATTTTGCGCGTCGCAATGTTTTGTGCAGTTTAGCACCCGCGCCATTTTGCGCGTCGCACTGTTTTGTGCAGTTCACACTCGCGCTATTTTGTGCGTCGCACTGTTTTGTGCAGTTCACACTCGCGCTATTTTGCGCGTCGCACTGTTTTTTAAAGTTTATCACTCGCGCTATTTTGCGCATCACCTTCTTTTGTGCAGTTCACACTCGCGCTATTTTGCGCGTCGCACTGTTTTGCGCAGTTTATCACTCGTGCTATTTTGCACGTCGCACTGTTTTGTGCAGTTCACACTCGCGCTATTTTGCGCGTCGCACTGTTTTGTGCAGTTCACACTCGCGCTATTTTGCGGGTCGCACTGTTTTGTGCAGTTCACACTCGCGCTATTTTGCGCGTCGCACTGTTTTGTGCAGTTTATCACTCGCGCTATTTTGCGCGTCGCTCTGTTTTGTGCGGTTCACACACGCTATTTTGCACGTCGCACTGTTTTGTGCAGTTTATCACTCGCGCTATTTTGCGTTTCGTACTGTATTGTGCTGTTAACACTCATGCTATTTTGTGCGTCGCACTGTTTTTTGCAGTTCACAATCGCGCTATTTTGTGTGTCGCACTATTTTGTGCAGTTCACACTCGAAATATTTTGCGCGTCACACTGTTTTTTGAAGTTTATCACTCGCGCTATTTCGCGCATCACCTTGTTTTGTGCCGTTCACACTCGCACTATTTTGCGCGTCGCACTTTTTTGTGCAGTTCACGCTCGCGTAATTTTGCGCGTCGCACTGTTTTGTGCAGTTCACACTCGCGCTATTTTGCGCGTCGCACTGTTTTGTGCAGTTTACCACTCGCGCTATTTTGCGCGTCGCTCTGTTTTGTGCGGTTCACACTCACGCTATTTTGCGCGTCGCACTGTTTTGTGCAGTTCACACTCGCGCTATTTTGCGGGTCGCACTGTTTTGTGCAGTTCACACTCGCGCTATTTTGCGGGTCGCACTGTTTTGTGCAGTTTACCACTCGCGCTATTTTGCGCGTCGCTCTGTTTTGTGCGGTTCACAATCACGCTATTTTGCGCGTCGCACTGTTTTGTGCAGTTTATCACTCGCGCTATTTTGCGTTTCGTACTGTTTTGTGCTGTTCACACTCATGCTATTTTGAGCGTCGCACTGTTTTTTGCAGTTCACAATCGCGCTATTTTGTGTGTCGCACTATTTTGTGCAGTTCACACTCGAAATATTTTGCGCGTCACACTGTTTTTTGAAGTTTATCACTCGCCCTATTTCGCGCATCACCTTGTTTTGTGCCGTTCACACTCGCACTATTTTGCGCGTCGCACTTTTTTGTGCAGTTCACGCTCGCGCAATTTTGCGCGTCGCACTGTTTTGTGCAGTTCACACTCGCGCTATTTTGCGCGTCGCACTATTTTTTGCAGTTCATAATCGCGCTATTTTGCGTGTCGCGCTATTTTGTGCAGTTTATCACTCGCGCTATTTTGCGCGTCGCACTGTTTTGTGCAGTTCACAATCGCGCTATTTTGCGCATCGCACTGTTTTGTGCAGTTCACACTCGCTCTATTTTGCGCGTCGCACTGTTTTGTGCAGTTTATCACTCGCGCTATTTTGCACGTCGCTCTGTTTTGTGCGGTTCACACTCGCGCTATTTTGTGTGTCGCACTGTTTTTTGCAGTTTATCACTCGCACTATTTTACGCGTCGCACTGTTTTGTGCAGTTTACCACTCGCGCTATTTTGCGCGTCGCTCTGTTTTGTGCGGTTCACACTCACGCTATTTTTCACGTCGCACTGTTTTGTGCAGTTTATCACTCGCGCTATTTTGCGTTTCGTACTGTTTTGTGCTGTTAACACTCATGCTATTTTGAGCGTCGCACTGTTTTTTGCAGTTCACAATCGCGCTATTTTGTGTGTCGCACTATTTTGTGCAGTTCACACTCGAAATATTTTGCGCGTCACACTGTTTTTTGAAGTTTATCACTCGCGCTATTTCGCGCATCACCTTGTTTTGTGCCGTTCACACTCGCACTATTTTGCGCGTCGCACTTTTTTGTGCAGTTCACGCTCGCGCAATTTTGCGCGTCGCACTGTTTTGTACAGTTCACCCTCGCGCTATTTTGCGCGTCGCACTGTTTTGTGCAGTTTACCACTCGCGCTATTTTGCGCGTCGCTCTGTTTTGTGCGGTTCACACTCACGCTATTTTGCGCGTCGCACTGTTTTGTGCAGTTCACACTCGCGCTATTTTGCGGGTCGCACTGTTTTGTGCAGTTCACACTCGCGCTATTTTGCGCGTCGCACTGTTTTGTGCAGTTTACCACTCGCGCTATTTTGCGCGTCGCTCTGTTTGTGCGGTTCACACTCACGCTATTTTGCGCGTCGCACTGTTTTGTGCAGTTTATCACTCGCGCTATTTTGCGTTCGTACTGTTTTGTGCTGTTCACACTCATGCTATTTTGAGCGTCGCACTGTTTTTTGCAGTTCACAATCGCGCTATTTTGTGTGTCGCACAGTTTTGTGCAGTTCACACTCGAACTATTTTGCGCGTCGCACTGTTTTTTGAAGTTTATCACTCGCGCTATTTCGCGCATCACCTTGTTTTGTGCCGTTCACACTCGCACTATTTTGCGCGTCGCACTTTTTTGTGCAGTTCACACTCGCGCTATTTTGCGCGTCGCACTGTTTTGTGCAGTTCACACTCGCGCTATTTTGCGCGTCGCACTATTTTTTGCAGTTCATAATCGCGCTATTTTGCGCGTCGCGCTATTTTGTGCAGTTTATCACTCGCGCTATTTTGCGCGTCGCACTGTTTTGTGCAGTTCACAATCGCGCTATTTTGCGCATCGCACTGTTTTGTGCAGTTCACACTCGCTCTATTTTGCGCGTCGCACTGTTTTGTGCAGTTTATCACTCGCGCTATTTTGCACGTCGCTCTGTTTTGTGCGGTTCACACTCGCGCTATTTTGTGTGTCGCACTGTTTTTTGCAGTTTATCACTCACACTATTTTACGCGTCGCACTGTTTTCTGCAGTTTATCACTCGCACTATTTTGCGCTTCGTACTGTTTTGTGCAGTTCACACCTGCGCTATTTTGGGCGTCGCACCGTTTTTTGCAGTTTATCACCCGCGCTATTTTGCGCGTCGCACTGTTTTGTGCAGGTCACACTTGCCATATTTTCCGCGTCGCACTGTTTTTTGAAGTTTATCACTCGCGATATTTTGCGCTTCGTACTGTTTTGTGCAGTTCACACTCGTGCTATTTTGCGCGTCGCACTGTTTTTTCCAGTTCACAATCGCGCTATTTTTCGCGTTGCACTATTTTGTGCAGTTTATCACTCGCGCTATTTTGCGCATCGCACTGTTTTGTGCAGTTCACAATCGCGCTATTTTGAGCATCGCACTGTTTTGTGCAGTTCACACTCGCGCTATTTTGCGCGTCGCACTGTTTTGTGCAGTTTATCACTTGCGCTATTTTGCACGTCGCTCTGTTTTGTGCGGTTCACACTCGCGCTATTTTGCGCGTCGCACTGTTTTTTGCAGTTTATCACTCGCACTATTTTGCGCGTCGCACTGTTTTGTGTAGTTTATCACTCGCGCTATTTTGCGCTTCGTACTATTTTTTGCAGTTCACAATCGCGCTATTTTGCGCGTCGCACTGTTTTGTGCAGTTTATCACTCGCGCTATTTTGCGCGTCGCACAGTTTTTTGCAGTTTATCAATCGCGCAATTTTGCGCATCGCACTGTTTTGTGCAGTTTATCACTCGCGCTATTTTGCGCTTCGTACTGTTTTGTGCAATTCACACTCGTGCTATTTTGCGCGTCGCACTGTTTTTTGCAATTCACAATCGCGCTATTTTGCGAGTCGCACTATTTTGTGCAGTTTATCACTCGCGCTATTTTTCGCATCGCACTGTTTTGTGCAGTTAACACTCGCGATATTTTGCGCGTCGCACTGTTTTGTGCAGTTCACACTCGAACTATTTTGCATGTCGCACTGTTTTGTGCAGTTCACACTCGAACTATTTTGCGCGTCGCACTGTTTTTTGAAGTTTATCACTCGCGCTATTTCGCGCATCACCTTGTTTTGTGCCGTTCACACTCGCGCTATTTTGTGCGTCGCACTGTTTTGTGCAGTTCACACTCGGGCTATTTTGCGCGTCGCACTGTTTTGTGCAGTTCACACTCGCGCTATTTTGCGGGTCACACTGTTTTGTGCAGTTCACACTCGCGCTATTTGGTGCAGTTTATCACTCCGCTATTTTGCGCGTCGCTCTGTTTTGTGCGGTTAACACTCGCGCTATTTTGCGCGTCGCACTGTTTTCTACAGTTTATCACTCGCGCTATTTTGCGCTTCGTACTGTTTTGTGCAGTTCACGCTCGTGCTATTTTGTGCGTCGCACTGTTTTTTGCAGTTCATAATCGCGCTATTTTGCGAGTCGCGCTATTTTGTGCAGTTTATCACTCGCGCTATTTTGCGCGTCGCACTGTTTTGTGCAGTTCACAATCGCGCTATTTTGCGCCTCGCACTGGTTTGTGCAGTTCACACTCGCGCTATTTTGCGCGTCGCACTGTTTTGTGCAGTTTATCACTTGCGCTAATTTTCACGTCGCTCTGTTTTCTGCAGTTTATCACTCGCACTACTTTGCGCTTCGTACTATTTTGTGCAGTTCACACTCACGCTATTTTGCGCTTCGTACTGTTTTGTGCAGTTCACACTCGCGCTATTTTGCGCATCGCACTGTTTTTTGCAGTTTATCACTCGCCCTGTTTTGGGCGTCGCACTGTTTTTTGCAGTTTATCACTCGCGCTATTTTGCGCTTTGTACTATTTTGTGCAGTTCACACTCGTGCTACTTTGCGCGTCGTACTGTTTTTTGCAATTCACAATCGCGCTATTATGCGCAACGCACTGTTTTGTCCAGTTCACACTCGCGCTATTTTGCGCGTCGCACTGTTTTGTGCAGTTTATCCCTCGCACTATTTTGCACGTCGCACTGTTTTGTGCAGTATGTCACTCGCGCTATTTTACGATTCGTACTGTTTTGTGCAGTTCACATTTGCGCTATCTTGCGCGTCGCACTGTTTTTTGCAGTTTATCACCCGCACTATTTTGCGCGTCGCAATGTTTTGTGCAGTTTATCACCGCGCTATTTTGCGCGTCGCACTGTTTTGTGCAGTTCACACTCGCGCTATTTTGCGCGTCGCACTGTTTTGTGCAGTTCACACTCGCGCTATTTTGCGCGTCGCACTGTTTTTTGAAGTTTATCACTCGCGCTATTTTGCGCATCACCTTCTTTTGTGCAGTTCACACTCGCGCTATTTTGCGCGTCGCACTGTTTTGTGCAGTTTATCACTCGTGCTATTTTGCACGTCGCACTGTTTTGTGCAGTTCACACTCACGCTATTTTGCGCGTCGCACTGTTTTGTGCAGTTCACACTCGCGCTATTTTGCGGGTCGCACCGTTTTGTGCAGTTCACACTCGCGCTATTTTGCGTGTCGCTTTGTTTTGTGCGGTTCACACTCACGCTATTTTGCACGTCGCACTGTTTTGTGCAGTTTATCACTCGCGCTATTTTGCGTTTCGTACTGTTTTGTGCTGTTCACACTCACTATTTTGAGCGTCGCACTGTTTTTTTGCAGTTCACAATCGCGCTATTTTGTGTGTCGCACTATTTTGTGGCAGTTCACACTCGAAATATTTTGCGCGTCACACTGTTTTTTGAAGTTTATCACTCGCGCTATTTCGCGCATCACCTTGTTTTGTGCCGTTCACACTCGCACTATTTTGCGCGTCGCACTTTTTTGTGCAGTTCACGCTCGCGCAATTTTGCGCGTCGCACTGTTTTGTGCAGTTCACCCTCGCGCTATTTTGCGCGTCGCACTGTTTTGTGCAGTTCACACTCGCGCTATTTTGCGCGTCGCACTGTTTTTTGCAGTTCATAATCGCGCTATTTTGCGCGTCGCGCTATTTTGTGCAGTTTATCACTCGCGCTATTTTGCGCATCGCACTGTTTTGTGCAGTTCACAATCGCGCGATTTTGCGCATCGCACTGTTTTGTGCAGTTCACACTCGCTCTATTTTGCGCGTCGCACTGTTTTTTGCAGTTTATCACTCGCGCTATTTTGCACGTCGCTCTGTTTTGTGCGGTTCACACTCGCGCTATTTTGTGTGTCGCACTGTTTTTTGCAGTTTATCACTCGCACTATTTTACGCGTCGCACTATTTTCTGCAGTTTATCACTCGCACTATTTTGCGCTTCGTACTATTTTTGCAGTTCACACCTGCGCTATTTTGGGCGTCGCACCGTTTTTTTGCAGTTTTATCACCCGCGCTATTTTGCGCGTCGCACTGTTTTGTGCAGTTCACACTTGCCATATTTGGCGTCGCACTGTTTTTGAAGTTTATCACTCGCGCTATTTTGCGCTTCGTACTGTTTTGTGCAGTTCACACTCGTGCTATTTTGCGTGTCGCACTGTTTTTTCCAGTTCACAATCGCGCTATTTTTCGCGTTGCACTATTTTGTGCAGTTTATCACTCGCGCTTATTTGCGCATCGCACTGTTTTGTCAGTTCACAATCGCGCTATTTTGAGCATCGCACTGTTTGTGCGGTTCACACTCGCGCTATTTGCGCGTCGCACTGTTTTGTGCAGTTTATCACTTGCGCTATTTTGCACGTCGCTCTGTTTTGTGCGGTTCATACTCGCGCTATTTTGCGCGTTGCACTGTTTTTTGCAGTTTATCACTCGCACTATTTTGCGCGTCACACTGTTTTGTGTAGTTTATCACTCGCGCTATTTTGCGCTTCGTACTGTTTTTTGCAATTCACAATCGCACTATTTTGCGCGTCGCACTGTTTTGTGCAGTTTATCACTCGCGCTATTTTGTGCGTCGCACAGTTTTTTGCAGTTTATCAATCGCGCAATTTTGCGCATCGCACTGTTTTGTGCAGTTTATCACTCGCGCTATTTTGTATTTCGCACTGTTTTATGCAGTTCACAATCGCTATTTTGCGCGTCGCACTGTTTTGTGCAGTTTATCACTCGCGCTATTTTGCGCGTCGCACAGTTTTTTATAGTTTATCACTCGCGCAATTTTGCGGGTCTCACTGTTTTGTGCAGTTTATCACTCACGCTATTTTGCACTTCGTACTGTTTTGTGCAGTTGACACTCGCGCTATTTTGCGCATCGCACTGTTTTTTGTCGTTTATCACTCGCACTATTTTGCGCGTCGCACTGTTTTGTGCAGTTTATCACTCGTGCTATTTTGCGCTTCGTACTGTTTTGTGCAGTTCACACTCGTGCTATTTTGCGCGTCGCACTGTTTTTTCCAGTTCACAATCGCGCTATTTTGCGCGTCGCACTGTTTTGTGCAGTTCACACTCGCGCTATTTTGCACGTCGCGCTGTTTTGTGCAGATCACACTCGCGCTATTTTGCGCTTCGTACTGTTTTCTGCAGTTCACACTCGCGCTATTTTGCGTCTCGCACTGTTTCGTGCACTTTATCACTTGCGCTATTTTGCGCTTCGTATTGTTTTGTGTAGTTCAGAGTCGCGCTATTTTGCGCGTCGCACTGTTTTTTGCAGTTTATCACTCGCACTTTTTTGCGCATCGCACTGTTTTGTGCAGTTTATCACACGCGCTATTTTGCGCTTCGTACTGTTTTGTGCAGTTCACACTCGTGCTATTTTGCGCGTCGCACTGTTTTTTCCAGTTCACAATCGCGCTATTTTGCGCGTCGCATGTTTTGTGCAGATCACACTCGCGCTATTTTGCGCGTCGCACTGTTTTGTGCAGATCACACTCGCGCTATTTTGCGCTTCGTACTGTTTTGTGCAGTTCACCCTCGCGCTATTTTGCGCATCGCACTATTTTTTACAGTTTATCACTCGCGCTATTTTGCGAGTCGCACTGTTTTGTGCAGTTAACACTCGCGCTATTTTGCGCGTCGCATTGTTTTGTGCAGTTTATCACTCGCGTTATTTTGCACGTCGCTCTGTTTTGTGCGGTTCACACTCGCTATTTTGCGCGTCGCAGTATTTTTTACAGTTTATCACCCGCACAATTTTGGGCGTCGCACTGTTTGTGCAGTTTATCACTCGTGCTATTTTGCGCTTCGTACTGTTTTGTGCAGTTCACACTCGTGC
>JAPPVO010007150.1:0-25113 GCA_030407325.1 Camellia japonica
ATTGAGTCCATACCTTTACTGGAGCGAGGCAAACCCACAATAAAATCCATAGTAATATGTTCACATTTCCACTCTGGTATTGGTAAGGGTTGCAATAAGCCTACGGGTCGTTGATGTTCAGCTTTGACTGTTGGCAATGAAGGCATTTCGATACAAAAGTCAGCATTTCTTTCTTCATTCCCGGCCACCAGAAATTCAGTTTCAAATCTTGTACATTTCGTATTCCCCGAATGGATAGAAAATTTTGAGTTGTGGCCTCTTGCAGAACTCTTCTGTTCAGTTCAGTATCATTCGGTACCACACAGTCTTTCTTGAAATTTCAGTACATTGTTCTCAAATTTGAAACCCGGTCTTGTTTAGATTCCCTTTCTTCGATGATCTTCTGCAAGAAGTCATCCAGTTGCTGTTTCTCTCTCTTTAATTCTTCAATCAGTGCCGGTTGAGCAGAAATAGCAGCTAAGGTTCCACCTTGTTCTCGCAAAACAATTTCAATTTCAAATTTTTCAAGGTCATAAAGCAACTCTTTCTGCCCGTGAGCAAACAGGCTAAGTTTCCAATTGATTTCCGGCTCAATGCATCGACAACGGTGTTGGCTTTTCCCGGATGGTACAGAATCTGTAGGTCATAGTCTTTAATCAGTTCTAGCCATTCTCCGCTGTCTCATGTTCAGTTCTTTTCTGTGTGAAGAAATATTTCAGACTCTTGTGGTCGGTATATACTTCACATGTCGCCCATAAGGTAGTGACGCCAGATTTTTCAGTGCAAACACTACTGCAGCAAGTTCCAGATCATGGGTTTGGGTAGTTCTTTTCATGCGGTCTCAGTTGTCGGGAAGCATAGGCAATTACTCTCCCATTCTTCATTAAAACACACCCCAAACCCTTATGAGAAGCATCACTAAATAGTATAACCATCCGTACCTGAAGGTAAGGTAAGAACTGGTGCAGTCACGAGTCGAGTTTTCAACTCTTGGAATGCTGATTCCTTGGTCAGTCCAGTCAAATGATATCCCCTTCTGAGTAACTGAGTTAACGGTAAGGCAATTTTGGAGAAATCTTTGACAAATCTTCTGTAATCCACCAAACCCAAACCCAAAAGCTTCGGACTTCTGTCACATTTGTTGGTCTAGGCCAGTTTACTACAACTTCAATTTTCTGCAGATCAACGGAAATTCCATCTTTGCTACAACATGCCCCAAAAACATAACATGATCAAGCCAGAATTCACATTTAGACAGAGAACATTTAGCATAGTTTTCTGTTCTCTTAAGGTTTATAGGGCAAGTCTCAGATGATGTTCATGTTCTTCTATACTTTTGGAATAAATCAGGATGTCATCAATGATACACAATAAAGTCTCAAGGTATGGTTTAAAGATTCTGTTCATGAGGTCCATAAATGCAGCAGGTGCATTGGTAACTCCAAAAGGCATAACTAAAAATTCGTAATGTCCATACCTCGTTCGAAAAGCTATTTTATCAATGTCTTCAAGTTTAACTTTCAGCTGATGGTATCCGGATCTGAGATCAATCTTAGAAAACACTTGAGCACCCTGTAACTGATCAAATAGGTCATCAATTCGAGGCAATGGGTATTTATTTTTCACAGTTATCTTGTTCAGTTCGCGATAATCAATACACAGTCTCAGTAAGCCGTCTTTCTTTTTCACAAACAAGACAGGTGCGCCCCACGGTGAAGTACCGGGCCTGATGAACTTCTTATCTAACAGTTCCTGCAATTGCACTTTCAATTCTTTCAATTCAATCGGGGCCATTCGGTAAGGAGCTTTAGATACTGGCTGTGTTCCCGGAATCACATCAACGGTGAATTCAATCTCCCTATCAATTAAATCCCCCGGCAGATTATCTGAAAAAATATCTGGGAATTCTCTGACTATGGGAATACTGTTCACATTAGCATTATCATCAGTAGATACAGTCAATACAGAACACAGATACCCTTTACACCCTTTCTAATCAATTTAACAGCTTTCACAGATGAAATCAATACGGAGGAGGTACTACTCCAACCCCATCAAACACAAATTCAGGTAAACCCGGTGGACGGAAAACTACTTGTTTTCGTTACACAGTCTATGGTGGCATGATATTTCGTTAACCAGTCCATCCCCAATATTACATCAAAATGGTCAATATTCAGTGGCAGTAAGTCAATAAACAAATGTGCATCTCCAACAATAATTTCACAAGCAGGGTACATGTACGCACAAGTCAAGGATCCCCCAACGGTGATGATACCGCTAACAGATAATTCATGGGTTCTAGGGTCTATTCAATTTTCGCGAAAAAGCATGCGATACATAAGAATGTGTAGACCCGAATCAATCAGTACATATGCATTTTGAGTACAAATAGAGAGGATACCTGACACAACGGTCTCAGTATTTTTTACGTCTCGCGGTACTAGGGCGAACACTCGCCTTGCCTCATGGGCTCTTTCCCCGGTAGCTTTGGGGTTTCGGTTTTGGTGCAACAATTGATGCTGCGGCGCTTGTAGACACCCCATTTTTGACCGACCTTAAGACTCAGACGTCACCAATTGAGCGCTCGGTGATGTTGCATATTGTGCTCGTTCAGAGGTTTCAGAGTCTCGGCTGCGAGCCTTGCCTCCGGACTTCCGGACTCTTTGTACCTTACCTCGGTTTGCGAACCAGGCCTTGTTTCCTCTATTTTTCTCTTCCGAAGGGAGGAAGAGGTCTCGTAGACCGTCTCTCAGTGGCCGTAGGCTACGTTTCGTGGTTGTAGGTCATTTTTCCCGTTTGGAGCCCGGTTTCCGATTTTTCGGAACCGTCGGCCGTGTGCCTCGGTTCGGGACCGCTTAACCACCTCCGTTTGCTCCGATTTTGGCACACACCTTGTTTTTCCTTTTGAGGGACACTGTGGCCCGAGAGACCAACTTCGTGGTCAACGCCACCTTCGGTGCTTAACAGCCTGTTTTCGGGGCCCCAAACTGCGCGTTTTGGCCCCCCGAACCTTCGTTTTGCATCGGTTTGGGTTCGTTTTGCATCGGTTTGGGTTCATTTTTGGCAGAGACCTATTTTCATTGTTAGGAAGGTTGTAGGAAGGTGGGAGGCCAGCAATTGTTCTGAAAAACCAGCTTTATTTCTTCATCGCTCTTCATCGCCCGTTTTCTTCACTAAAAAGCTGATTTTTTCCCATCCCAGGGCCACTTTTTATGACTTTCCACCACACCATTGTGTTGTACACACCTGGGAGG
Source organism: Camellia japonica (assembly GCA_030407325.1). Taxonomy (NCBI): domain Eukaryota; kingdom Viridiplantae; phylum Streptophyta; class Magnoliopsida; order Ericales; family Theaceae; genus Camellia; species Camellia japonica. Next base: position 3,237 of record JAPPVO010007150.1, read on the forward strand.
CCACCAATATGGGTAGGCCGGCCAGCAATTCTTCCTGACCCTTTTGAACCCCTCTAAAAAGTTGGTTTTTCTCTCTCCTGGTTACATTTTCTGGTTTTTCTCCACATAGCTGTGTTGCCTCACCTGGGAGGCCACCTTTCTGGGTGGCCGGCCAGCAATTTTGCTTGACCCCTTTGACCCTGGTCGGCCGGCCAGGGGAGGTGGCCGGCCGGCCACCTGAACCTTTTGCACCTGGCCGGCCATGTTTCTCTCTCCTGTGCATTCTAGCTGTGCCAGCTGTGTTGCACCAAGATCCTCTGCCCGAGGGTCTGTCTTTTGGGAGGAAATTTGAATTGGTTTTTCCCCCCTTTTCTTTCACTCCTCTCCCCTATATAACCAGCACCCCACCTCCATTTCTAAGGGTTAGAAAAAATCAGCCAAGCCAGCTCACCCCCTTCTCCCTCCTTTTCACTATTCCAAGCTCCAAACCCTAGTTTCTGGCCATTTTGTGCACTACAACCCATAGCCTACCACCTCCATCATCCATTCCAGCCCCTTGGAGGTCATTTGCAAGGTTGAAAGCTCATTTTCTTGGACCAAAAGCTGCTGGAGGTCGGCTCTACAAGGGTAAGCTCCTATTTTCCCCATTTTTTGCACTATTTTGTTCTATATCTTAGCTCCTCTTTGAAAGCATTTTTGGGCTTCGACCTGAACTGAAAATAGTCTTATTTTGAGCTCATGTTCATGTTTGATCAAGGACTTTTCTGTTTTGAGGTCTTCTACTCACCCTTTGTGCTCTATCCCTCTTTTGAGGCTTATCTTGCATAATATATTAGCCTTTCTTGTGAGCATTTCTGGGCTTCGAGCCAAACTGTAAAGTGCCTTATTTTGAGCCCTCTTCAACTTTGTTGAAGGGTTCTTTACTTTTTGAGGCCATCTACTTCCCCTTACCCTTTATCTCTCTTTTAGGGCCATTTTTGCATCATATTGTAGCCTTACTTGTGAGCATATTCGAGATTTTCTAAACTGTAAAGTATCTTTTTTTGAGCCCCTCTTCAATTTTTTCGAAGGGAACTTGGCTGTTTGAGGCCTTTTACTGGCCTGTTTGTCCAATCTCTCTTTTAGGGCTGTTTTTGCATGATACATTAGCCTTATTTGTGAGCCTTTTTGGACCTCCACCTAAACTAAAAAAAGTCTTTTTTTGAGGCCCTCTTGAGGTTTGGATAAGGGCATTCCTTCGTTTGAGATCACATGCTTCCTTGTATGCTTGATTGCCTCTTATTTTGAGCCTTACAACTAAGCCCTTGTTGCATGCTTTGTTTGGCCTTCTAGCCACTGAAATCCAGTGGAATTTTAGTGGCTAACACACTATTTTGAGCCTCAAAATCAGAGGGGGGTGTCCCCCTCTCACCTTGTTTTGCTTGATGGTCTTTTTGGCCTTCCAATGAGGCCCTATCTTGCATACTTTGTTGACTGATTTCAGAGCCAATTTGATGAGTTTTAGGGCTATCATATTTGATTTCCAAAGTTAATTTTGCCATGCCAAGTATCCTTGATGAATGTGCTTAATAACCCCTTGCATGGCCCTCTAAAAGAACCCATCATTTGTGCATGTGTTGGCTGCATTTCAGAGGTTATTTGGGCGTGTTTTGGCATGTTTTATTCACTGATTTTGCTGGTTTGATGAGTTCTCACCTGCTTCATGTACATGCCATGTAACCCATGTTTGCTAGTTAATTTTGCATGTTATTTTAGTCCATCATGCTAGCATCTTTTGGTCATGCTTTGAACTAGAAATGTTCATATTTTGGGACTGCCTTGGCTCTGTCTTTGTGCTTCATAGTCAAATAATGCATGCTTTGTATAGCTATAAGTCAATACATGTGCCTAGTTTTGAGTTTCGGGGCTCATCTCATGCATCGGGTGCCATGTTTCCATGTTTCGGGATCATTTTGCATCACATTCAGAGCTAGAACTTGCATGTTTGTATGCCATATTTCATCATGCCTTGCCATGCCTTGTTAGAGTGGCATTTGTGCCTTAGGATCGGTCCTCGGTTTGCGTGCATGTGTGCACGCATCTCGAGTGTCTCATTTTCATCTTATGGCTCCTGATGTGAGTGTGGGCTGAGGTCCACTCATATTGGTGTAAGTCCATCGTGCATTGTGCCATTCCATTTCACAGCATTGCGTATGCTAGGTTGTATGTTAGAGCATCGTGTATGCCATGTTACATCGTGCATTGTGTATGCCATTTCATAGCATTGCGTATGCTAGGTGTATGTTAGGATTGCATTCATGCATGTCATGCGTATTGCCTTGTGTTTGGGATAGGAGTTAGCCGAGCACGGGAAACGAGGGACGTTTCGTACTCCGAGTGACGGAACGTGTCTCAATTCCCGGTCGCCGACACTCCGGATTAACCATGATGGAGTCTCGGTCTTGTTGTGTTTATATGTACATTCATTTCATATTGAGTCATGCAATTCGACTCCTCGGCCATCATGCATCGAGATGCGTGATTGGTGGCACGAGGATCGAGGCGTGCATACATATGTGAAAATACTTTGCCATGCCCCTTTCTTGCTCTCTGTTGCAGCAAATCAAGATCAACAGCCTTTCAGAGCTTTGCACAATATTCCGGGCTTAATTGTAAACAGAGGCTAATTGGGGCATCGCAATGGATTTCCGCGCAAGGCACCCGAACATGCATCATTCATTATCCGGAGCAGAGTTGAGGCAGTCCCTAGCTTGCATGCTAATTTACTGCTTTCCTAGATTAATTTGTTAATTAATTAGGATTTTGTATTTATTCGGACTGTAGTTATTTATTTGGGACTGTATATTATTTATTTGGACCCTCCGAGTGAGGGCACAATTGTAATAAGTGTGCGTGCGTGTGATGTATGTTTCCAACCCCACGTCTTTCTCCCTTTTATTTACCAGCTTATGATGGTTAGAATATGGGCATGTTTCAATTAGCATACAGTATGATAGCATGTTTGCATTCATTCATCTGTTTTGCATGCACCAGGCTCGGCGCATCATAACTCACTGCATTGTATTTCAATTCCAAGTTGAATACTTGTTAGCTGTAGCATTCCATATGCCATGTTTAGAATAGCCGAGCCTATCTTAGTTGCATTCCTGCATGTGTTGCATTAGGCATTTCTGTATAGTTAGGATCATGCATGGATTTCTAACATAGTTTTCTGTTTTGGCTTGGAGTACTCGGTAAGTTTTTACGCTTAGCATCCTTGCATGTGTGTGAGTGACTGCCATGATAGCATGCTTACCATGAGGCTATTTGCTTATGTGATATAACTGCCTGAATGCCTGTGGGTGAAGGTTGGGTTATTTGGATTGGAACAATGCATTGACTGTGAGTTTTAAGCCCACTAGATAGTGGCAAAACCATCTTTTCTAAGCCCACCCGAGGGTGGCAAATCCGCATTTTGAGCCTACTTGCGAGTAGCAAACCATCTTTCAAAAACAAATGAAATGTTTGTTCCAATTCAGGCGACCCGTCTATACTTGTATGCTGTGCGCATCACATAGTAAATCTAGGCTAATAACCGAAATAAGAATGCATAAGGTTTTCAAAACTCGATATCATGGTTAGTAGAGGCCGATCTTTGATCGGGCGAGTGGGGGTGCTCACGAAGTGACCTTCCCCAATCGTACCCAAGTTCCCGAGCCGAGGCAACTTTGGTGATGACGGACACGTGGCCTTAGGCAAACGAGTCAGGGTTTCCTAAATTTCCCAAAATAAAATATTTAGGTGGCGACTCTGTATCTGGCAAAGCAGTCCATGTTTGGCACTTCTTTCCAAAAAAACTGTTTTCTCAAAACGATTTGCCGGATTTGGACTCTTTGGTTCAGATTAAGAACCGTGACATTTGAGTCCTGAACTGTAGTGAGCCCAAATGAACAGAACGGGACTCATCCTCCTGGGGCGTTCGGGGAGTCTACAATTTCTGGCGACTCTGCTGGGGATTTAGAGAACTTGACTCGAACTCATGATATCTGGTTTTGACTACACTTGTGTGTTTCTTTGCATTGCATGTGCATTGGTTCGCCTAGGACACCGTGTTTGCCATCTGCTATTCCTGAGCGGTTTGCCAGAGGCTGCGTGCCATAAGGCTTACCGGTTACGGGCTCTGCCAGTATGGGAACACAAACCCCGGTTTTACCGGGGCACCCTTTTGACCATTCGACCTAGTGCATATTCGGAATCCATAGTGACCATTCCAAACTAGGACAGGTTGCTTACCCGATTATAGGTTGTTTGAAACCGCTGCGTGCGTAGTGAAACCCTAGCTCCTGACAAAATAAGACAGGGAAACCCTACCCCAACATAGGGGTGTTTTGGCTCTCACTTATCTGTTATGTGCTTTTAGAGTGCGTCTCTATAGGGAAATGCATATCTCAGTTTACGAGTTTGGGCATAGGCCTGTGGGTATCAATCAGTGTTTGAGAATCAGTTATCTGCGGGTATCAGATTCAGTCTTGGGGGACAGTGATTCAGGGGTAATGATCAGTGTTTGAGGACAGTGTGTATTCAGCTTATCGACCGTGTGTTGTTATGCCCAGCTGTGTGTTGTGTATTTATTTTAAGTTGTTATGCTGTTCGTTTATCTGGTTATTTATTTCCTTATTGCTTTATTTATCTTTTTGCTAGGGCAGTTTTAGCACAATTGCTTCCGACCCAGCAGATATTCCCCAAGCACTTTGGACAAGAGGTCGTCGGCTCAATCGATCTGAGGATCTGGTTGACGGACAGCCAGTGTTCCATTCTCTACCCCGGTTGTCAGAAGAAGGCCGAGAAAGCGCAGTGTGTCTGAGCAGAGGTTACCAGAGCAGTGGTTACCCTAGCAGTGAACAGTCGGGGTTGAGGTCTTAATTTCTGCCATAGAGATACACATACCAGTCAGTCAGCAGGATCAGCAGAATATGGCCGGAATGAAGAAGAAATGATGCGTAAACTCCAAGAGAGTATGAAACAAATGCAGGAGGACGCTGTCCGCCAAGCGGAGTTCTCTAAACAGCAGGCCCAATTATGGCCCAACAGGCGGAACTGATTACCCGGCTACAGCAGCAAGCCGGAGCATCAGCCTCACATCCACTCCTCCCCCACCAGGGGTCCCAATACCCGAGCAGACACCAACTACCAGAATGTCCTGCCAATCCTCAGAACATTTTGCCAAATGTCCATGCCGTTCAGGAGGATACAGATATCCGACGGGGCCGGCTCCGCCCCCGCTTCCACCTCAATTATCCAAGGTACATACACCCATCAACACCCGGACTCTCCCTTCGAGTTCGAAGTAGACCCTACAGCACTGAAATTGAGCAAGCTCAGAAGCTATTCAAAAAATCCCAAGGGGTAAAAGCTATCCCGGATATCGAGGACGGAATATCGATGTGGCCTGTGACACTGCCGATAGATTCAAAATGCGCAGATCGAATCGCTTCGATGGATCTGGTGATCCCATGGTCCACCTCCGGTTATTCTCAGATATATTACGGCCAATGGGCCTCACCAGACCCGAAAAGCTTTCGCTATTCGGCTGGACCCTGTCGGGTGGGTGGGCCCTATCTGGTATGCGAAATTGGAGGATGATGTCAAGCGAAGTTGGAATGAAATGGCCGAGGCCTTTGTTGCGCAATACTCTTACAACACCCAAATTGAGATTACAACTCGTGATCTCGAAACAACGAGGCAAGAGCCCAAGAGAGCTTCTCAGATTTTTGTGACCCGGTGGAGGGCGAAGGCCTCGATGATGACTCTAAGGCCCACCGATAAGGACCCAGATCAGGATGATTGTGTGCAATCTCCAGCCAAAACTGATGCAAAAAATGATTGTGCTCCCTACAAGTATAGATCGGGTCGCCTGAATTGGAACAAAACATTTCATGTTTATTTTGAAAGATGGTTTGCTACTCACAGTAGGCTCAAAATGCGGATTTTGCCACCCTCGGGTGGGCTTAGAAGAGATGGTTTTGCCACTATCTAGTGGGCTTAAAACTCACAGTCAATGCATTGTTCCAATCCAAATAACCCAACCTTCACCCACAGGCATTCAGGCAGTTATATCACATAAGCAAATAGCCTCATGGTAAGCATGCTATCATGGCAGTCACTCACACACATGCAAGGATACTAAAGCGTAAAAACTTACCGAGTACTCCAAGCCAAAAGAAAACTATGTTAGAAATCCATGCATGATCCTAACTATACAGAAATGCCTAATGCAACACATGCAGGAATGCAACTAAGATAGGCTCGGCTATTCTAAACATGGCATATGGAATGCTACAGCTAACAAGTATTCAACTTGGAATTGAAATACAATGCAGTGAGTTATGATGCGCCGAGCCTGGTGCATGCAAAACAGATGAATGAATGCAAACATGCTATCATACTGTATGCTAATTGAAACATGCCATATTCTAACCATCATAAGCTGGTAAATAAAAGGGAGAAAGACGTGGGGTTGGAAAACATACATCACACGCACGCACACTTATTACAATTGTGCCCTCACTCGGAGGGTCCAATAAATAATATACAGTCCCAAATAAATAACTACAGTCCGAATAAATACAAATCCTAATTAATTAATTAACAAATTAATCTAGGAAAGCAGTAAATTAGCATGCAAGCTAGGGACTGCCTCAACTCTGCTCCGGATAATGAATGATGCATGTTCGGGTTGCCTTGCGCGGAAATCCATTGCGATGCCCCAATTAGCCTCTGTTTACAATTAAGCCCGGAATATTGTGCAAAGCTCTGAAAGGCTGTTGATTCTTGATTTGCTGCAACAGAGAGCAAGAAAGGGGCATGGCAAAGTATTTTCACATATGTATGCACGCCTCGATCCTCGTGCCACCATCACGCATCTCGATGCATGATGGCCGAGGAGTCGAATTGCATGACTCAATATGAAATGAATGTACATATAAACACAACAAGACCGAGACTCCATCATGGTTAATCCGGAGTGTCGGCGACCGGGAATTGAGACACGTTCCGTCACTCGGAGTACGAAACGTCCCTCGTTTCCCGTGCTCGGGCTAACTCCTATCCCAAACACAAGGCAATACGCATGACATGCATGAATGCAATCCTAACATACACCTAGCATACGCAATGCTATGAAATGGCATACACAAGCACGATGTAACATGGCATACACGATGCTCTAACATACAACCTAGCATACGCAATGCTGTGAAATGGAATGGCACAATGCACGATGGACTTACACCAATATGAGTGGACCTCAGCCCCACTCACATCAGGAGCCATAAGATGAAAATGAGACACTCGAGATGCGTGCACACATGCACGCAAACCGAGGACCGATCCTAAGGCACAAATGCCACTCTAACAAGGCATGGCAAGGCATGAAAATGGCATACAAACATGCAAGTTCTAGCTCTGAAATGTGATGCAAAATGATCCCGAAACATGGAAACATGGCACCCGATGCATGAGATGAGCCCCGAAACTCAAAACTAGGCACATGTATTGACTTATAGCTATACAAAGCATGCATTATTTGACTATGAAGCACAAAGACAGAGCCAAGGCAGTCCCAAAATATGAACATTTCTAGTTCAAAGCATGACCAAAAGATGCTAGCATGATGGACTAAAATAACATGCAAAATTAACTAGCAAACATGGGTTACATGGCATGTACATGAAGCAGGTGAGAACTCATCAAACCAGCAAAAATCAGTGAATAAAACATGCCAAAACACGCCCAAATAACCTCTGAAATGCAGCCAACACATGCACAAATGATGGGTTCTTTTAGAGGGCCATGCAAGGGGTTATTAAGCACATTCATCAAGGATACTTGGCATGGCAAAATTAACTTTGGAAATCAAATATGATAGCCCTAAAACTCATCAAATTGGCTCTGAAATCAGTCAACAAAGTATGCAAGATAGGGCCTCATTGGAAGGCCAAAAAGACCATCAAGCAAAACAAGGTGAGAGGGGGACACCCCCCTCTGATTTTGAGGCTCAAAATAGTGTGTTAGCCACTAAAATTCCACTGGATTTCAGTGGCTAGAAGGCCAAACAAAGCATGCAACAAGGGCTTAGTTGTAAGGCTCAAAATAAGAGGCAATCAAGCATACAAGGAAGCATGTGATCTCAAACGAAGGAATGCCCTTATCCAAACCTCAAGAGGGCCTCAAAAAAAGACTTTTTTTAGTTTAGGTGGAGGTCCAAAAAGGCTCACAAATAAGGCTAATGTATCATGCAAAAACAGCCCTAAAAGAGAGATTGGACAAACAGGCCAGTAAAAGGCCTCAAACAGCCAAGTTCCCTTCGAAAAAATTGAAGAGGGGCTCAAAAAAAGATACTTTACAGTTTATGTAAAATCTCGAATATGCTCACAAGTAAGGCTACAATATGATGCAAAAATGGCCCTAAAAGAGAGATAAAGGGTAAGGGGAAGTAGATGGCCTCAAAAAGTAAAGAACCCTTCAACAAAGTTGAAGAGAGGCTCAAAATAAGGCACTTTACAGTTTGGCTCGAAGCCCAGAAATGCTCACAAGAAAGGCTAATATATTATGCAAGATAAGCCTCAAAAGAGGGATAGAGCACAAAGGGTGAGTAGAAGACCTCAAACAGAGAAAAGTCCTTGATCAAACATGAACATGAGCTTAAAATAAGACTATTTTCAGTTCAGGTCGAAGCCCAAAAATGCTTTCAAGAGGAGCTAAGATATAGAACAAAATAGTGCAAAAATGGGGAAAATAGGAGCTTACCCTTGTAGAGCCGACCTCCAGCAGCTTTTGGTCCAAGAAAATGAGCTTTCAACTTTGAAATGACCTCCAAGGGGCTGGAATGGATGATGGAGGTGGTAGGCTATGGGTTGTAGTGCAAAATGGCCAAGAAACTAGGGTTTTGGAGCTTGGAATAGTGAAAATGGAGGGAGAAGGGGGTGAGCTTTGGCTGATTTTTTCTAACCCTTAGAAATGGAGGTGGGGTGCTGGTTATATAGCGGGAGAGGAGTGAAAGAAAAGGGGGGAAAAACCAATTCAAATTTCCTCCCAAAGACAGACCCTCGGGCAGAGGATCTGGTGCAACACAGCTGGCACAGCTAGAATGCACCAGGAGAGAGAAACATGGCCGGCCAGGTGCAAAAGGTTCAGGTGGCCGGCCGGCCACCTCCCCTGGCCGGCCGACCAGGGTCAAAGGGGTCAAGCAAAATTGCTGGCCGGCCACCCCAGAAAGGTGGCCTCCCAGGTGAGTGCAACACAGCTATGTGGAGAAAAACCAGAAAATGTAACCCAGGAGAGAGAAAAACCAACTTTTTAGAGGGGTTCAAAAGGGTCAGGAAGAATTGCTGGCCGGCCTACCCATATTGGTGGCCTCCCAGGTGTGTACAACACAATGGTGTGGTGGAAAGTCATAAAAAGTGGCCTGGGAATGGGAAAAATCAGCTTTTTAGTGAAGAAAACGGGCGATGAAGAGCGATGAAGGAATAAAGCTGGTTTTTCAGAACAATTGCTGGCCTCCCACCTTCCTACAACCTTCCTAACAATGAAAATAAGGTCTCTGCCAAAAATGAACCCAAACCGATGCAAAACGAACCCAAACCGATGCAAAACGAAGGTTCGGGGGGCCAAAACGCGCAGTTTGGGGCCCCGAAAACAGGCTGTTAAGCACCGAAGGTGGCGTTTGACCACGAAGTTGGTCTCTCGGGCCACAGTGTCCCTCAAAAGGGAGGAAACAAGGTGTGTGCCAAAAATCGGAGCAAACGGAGGTGGTTAAGCGGTCCCGAACCGAGGCACACGGCCGACGGTTCCGAAAAATCGGAAACCGGGCTCCAAACGGGAAAAATGACCTACAACCACGAAACGTAGCCTACGGCCACTGAGAGACGGTCTACGAGACCTCTTCCTCCCTTCGGGAAGAGAAAAATAGAGGAAACAAGGCCTGGTTCGCAAACCGAGGTAAGGTACAAAAGAGTCCGGAAGTCCGGAGGCAAGGCTCGCAGCCGAGACTCTGAAACCTCTGAACGAGCACAATATGCAACATCACCGAGCGCTCAATTGGTGACGTCTGAGTCTTAAGGTCGGTCAAAAATGGGGTGTCTACAAGCGCCGCAGCATCAATTGTTGCACCAAAACCGAACCCCAAAGCTACCGGGAAAGAGCCCATGAGGCAAGGCCGAGTGTTCGCCCTAGTACCGCGAGACGTACAAAATACTGAGACCGTTGTGTCAGGTATCCTCTCTATTTGTACTCAAAATGCATATGTACTGATTGATTCGGGGTCTACACATTCTTATGTATCGCATGCTTTTTCGCGAAAATTGAATAGACCCTTAGAACCCATGAATTATCTGTTAGCGGTATCATCACCCGTTGGGGGATCCTTGACTTGTGCGTACATGTACCCTGCTTGTGAAATTATTGTTGGAGATGCACATTTGTTTATTGACTTACTGCCACTGAATATTGACCATTTTGATGTAATATTGGGGATGGACTGGTTAACGAAATATCATGCCACCATAGACTGTGTAACGAAACAAGTAGTTTTCCGTCCACCGGGTTTACCTGAATTTGTGTTTGATGGGGTTGGAGTAGTACCTCCTCCGTATTTGATTTCATCTGTGAAAGCTGTTAAATTGATTAGAAAGGGGTGTAAAGGGTATCTGTGTTCTGTATTGACTGTATCTACTGATGATAATGCTAATGTGAACAGTATTCCCATAGTCAGAGAATTCCCAGATATTTTTTCAGATAATCTGCCGGGGGATTTAATTGATAGGGAGATTGAATTCACCGTTGATGTGATTCCGGGAACACAGCCAGTATCTAAAGCTCCTTACCGAATGGCCCCGATTGAATTGAAAGAATTGAAAGTGCAATTGCAGGAACTGTTAGATAAGAAGTTCATCAGGCCCGGTACTTCACCGTGGGGCGCACCTGTCTTGTTTGTGAAAAAGAAAGACGGCTTACTGAGACTGTGTATTGATTATCGCGAACTGAACAAGATAACTGTGAAAAATAAATACCCATTGCCTCGAATTGATGACCTATTTGATCAGTTACAGGGTGCTCAAGTGTTTTCTAAGATTGATCTCAGATCCGGATACCATCAGCTGAAAGTTAAACTTGAAGACATTGATAAAATAGCTTTTCGAACGAGGTATGGACATTACGAATTTTTAGTTATGCCTTTTGGAGTTACCAATGCACCTGCTGCATTTATGGACCTCATGAACAGAATCTTTAAACCATACCTTGAGACTTTATTGTTGTATTCATTGATGACATCCTGATTTATTCCAAAAGTATAGAAGAACATGAACATCATCTGAGACTTGCCCTATAAACCTTAAGAGAACAGAAACTTTATGCTAAACTGTCTAAATGTGAATTCTGGCTTGATCATGTTATGTTTTTGGGGCATGTTGTTAGCAAAGATGGAATTTCCGTTGATCTGCAGAAAATTGAAGTTGTAGTAAACTGGCCTAGACCAACAAATGTGACAGAAGTCCGAAGCTTTTTGGGTTTGGCTGGATATTACAGAAGATTTGTCAAAGATTTCTCCAAAATTGCCTTACCGTTAACTCAGTTAACTCAGAAGGGGATATCATTTGACTGGACTGACCAAAGGGAATCAGCATTCCAAGAGTTGAAAACTCGACTCGTGACTGCACCAGTTCTTACCTTACCTTCAGGTACGGATGGTTATACTATATTTAGTGATGCTTCTCATAAGGGTTTGGGGTGTGTTTTAATGAAGAATGGGAGAGTAATTGCCTATGCTTCCCGACAACTGAGACCGCATGAAAAGAACTACCCAACCCATGATCTGGAACTTGCTGCAGTAGTGTTTGCACTGAAAATCTGGCGTCACTACCTTTATGGGGCGACATGTGAAGTATATACCGACCACAAGAGTCTGAAATATTTCTTCACACAGAAAGAACTGAACATGAGACAGCGGAGATGGCTAGAACTGATTAAAGACTATGACCTACAGATTCTGTACCATCCGGGAAAAGCCAACACCGTTGTCGATGCATTGAGCCGGAAATCAATTGGAAACTTAGCCTGTTTGCTCACCGGGCAGAAAGAGTTGCTTTATGACCTTGAAAAATTTGAAATTGAAATTGTTTTGCGAGAACAAGGTGGAACCTTAGCTGCTATTTCTGCTCAACCGGCACTGATTGAAGAAATTAAAGAGAAACAGCAACTGGATGACTTCTTGCAGAAGATCATCGAAGAAAGGGAATCTAAACCAAGACCGGGTTTCAAATTTGAGAACAATGTACTGAAATTTCAAGAAAGACTGTGTGTACCGAATGATACTGAACTGAACAGAAGAGTTCTGCAAGAGGGCCACAACTCAAAATTTTCTATCCATTCGGGGAATACGAAAATGTACCAAGATTTGAAACTGAATTTCTGGTGGCCGGGAATGAAGAAAGAAATTGCTGACTTTGTATCGAAATGCCTTCATTGCCAACAAGTCAAAGCTGAACATCAACGACCCGTAGGCTTATTGCAACCCTTACCAATACCAGAGTGGAAATGTGAACATATTACTATGGATTTTATTGTGGGTTTGCCTCGCTCCAGTAAAGGTATGGACTCAATTTGGGTTATTGTTGATAGACTGACTAAATCTGCTCACTTCTTACCTGTTAAGACAATTTATAATGCGGACAAATTGGCTATACTCTATATTGATGAAATTGTTAGACTGCATGGAGTGCCTGTGTCCATTGTTTCTGACAGGGATTCAAAGTTTACATCGAGATTTTGGCAAAGCTTACAGACTGCACTGGGTACTGAACTGAGACTGAGTAATGCCTATCATCTTTAGACAGATGGTTAGTCAGAAAGGACTATCCAGACTTTGGAGGATTTATTGAGAATGTGTGTCCTTGATTTTTAGGGAAACTGGGAAAGCCATTTGCCCTTAGCTGAATTCGCCTACAACAACAGCTATCATTCAAGTATTGGTATGGCGCCTTTCGAGGCATTGTATGGCAGAAAATGTAGATCTCCGATTTGCTGGGCAGAAGTTGGAGATGGGCCTTTGCTTGGACCCGAGATTGTTTATGAAACAACTGAGAAAGTGAAACTGATACAACAGAGACTGAAAACTACACAGAGCCAACAGAAAAGTTATGCAGATGTCAGAAGACGAGACAGAGAGTACGAAGTGGGTGATCACGTTTTTGTGAAAGTGACACCGATGAAAGACCAGACTCGTTTTGGAGTCAAGGGCAAAATAGCGCCGAGATATGTCGGACCGTATGAGATTATTGAGAAAATCATTCCGGTGGCGTATCAAGTTGCGCTTCCTCCTGAAATGGAGCATATGCACAACGTCTTCCACATCTCTATGCTAAGGGACTACCTCCGAGATCCTTTCCATGTAATAGAGCCGACTCGTGTAGTGTTGAGTGATGACTACACTTACGAGGAACGGCCCATACAGATTGTAAACAAACGGATCAAGAAGTTGAGAAACAAAGAGATCCCGTTAGTGAAAGTCGACTGGCAAAACCATGGTGGCATGTATGCCACTTGGGAAAGGGAAGATGACATGGCTAAAAGATATCCTGAACTGTTTCCGCTGAATCCTGTTTTCTTCCAGACTGAAGGTAACTCGAGTTTAGAAGACTAAACTCTTTTAAGGAGGGGAGACTGTAACAACCCTCGTCACTGTTTACCGATTGATTTCTGATTACCGTTAAATTGAGACTGATTATGACAAGTAATTGAACTGATTAAAATACTGGACTGACTGACTGAAATCTGAAACTGATTGATTGACTGTATCTGTTCAAATGCATTTCTATCTGTTTGACTATCTGACTATCTGTTCATATTTTTATGTTTGAACTGCAAATTGAAGGCCTTATCGGCGGCCGAATCTAAAATTGATTGATGTTCTGTGTTAGTTAGATTTTATGTGATTTTATGGTGTAATAATCTAAAAACTGATTTGGTATGATTAAATTAGATTAAAATAAGTGAAATTGCATTGTTGCACTTATTTACATTTTTGCCACATTAGTGGCCCACTCAATATAACATATTAGAGCCTTTGTACACTTGATCAAAACATTTTCTCCAGCCCATTTTCTTGTTCTTGCCGACTAGTGAGAGAGAGTGAGAGGAAAAGAGTGATTTCAACTTTCTTCACCTTGTATTGCTTGAAAAATTGAAGATATTGTAGAAGTGATTGCATATTTGAACTCCCTTCTTGAACTACAAGACTTAAGGTAGATTCATTATCTTCTTGTTTATATCTTGAGTTGATTCTTGCATGGTTTAGAGCAAAGTTAAAGTCTTGAGCCAAGTTGTGGCTTCTAATTGTTGTGTTGAAGCTTAATTGTTGCATGCATGTATATATGTTGAAGTTTTGAGGTTGTAGTTCATAATTCCTCACATGCATGTCCATGTTTTAAGAGTAGTTCTTGATTTCATCTTGTTTTGAAAAGAATTGGCTCATTAGAGCATGTTTTAAAGCTTGCAAATTGTTTAAAGTTCATGCATGTTCATTTGAGACCTTGTCCATGAAATTTGGTTTGAAATTGGATTTAATTGAAACACCCTTGGGCTTTGATTTACCAAATTGATCTTTGAAACATGTAATATTATGAGTTTTGTAGTGTTTTCCAGAAAATTAGCCCAAGAGGATCGAATTTGATGCATTTAAACTTGTTTTGAGCTTGGAAGTTCAAATCTGGAAATTCCAGATTTTGGACTCCCGCTCGAGCAGGGAAAGTGGCGCTCGAGTGGGAAATTCGTGCTCCCAGTACTTTGCACTGTATTACAGTCCGCTCGAGCGGGGTAATTAGCGCTCGAGCGGGACCTTGTGTCTTGCGCTCGAGCGGCTATCGAGCGCCTATCGAGCGTGATTTTCGAGCATCCAGTACTTTTTGGTCCGCTCGAGCGGGGAAGTTGACGCTCGAGCGTAGACCTTTGTTGCATGTCCGCTCGAGCGGGTAAACCTGCGCTCGAGCGGGACTCTATTTTTCTGAAAATTCTGAAAATGTTTTCTGAATGCATTTTTGCATCCTCATTCCATCCTAGGCATTCTTAAGCCTAGTTTAAGGCATCTTAATGAGGGTATAGATGTAGAACACACCGAGGCAAGTTAGGGATTAAGTTATTGTCTTTCCCAACTGTGTAGCTTAGTGTGTGTGTTCAATCTGTTACTGTGTAGGGTTGGCTTCCGTGGAGACGCTCTAGCTTACTGTAGCCCAGAACTCTGTGAGTAACAACTGTGTAAAGATATGTTCAAAAATGATTATCTTCTGAACAATTGAACTGTACTGTTTTCTGAACTGCTACGGTTAACTGAATGAATGTATGTCCTATATTCTGAACTGTATTGTGGCATCCTTAGCAACTACTATTTACTGTTACTGTTACAGAGATCTCTGTCGGTTCCCTCGTTGGAACCACTACTGTTTACTGATTGATGGCCATCATTTACTGTTCGGTCTTTTAGACCTACTGTTTACTATACTATTATGCTAATGGATGTACCACATATGACTGTTTACTGTACTGAACAACTGATATACTGATTGAAATGAACTGTTTTCAATACTGAAGGACATTCATTCTAAACCCCTTTACGCTTTATGTTATTCACTGGGCTTTAGCTCACTGCTCATATATATATGTAGGTGTACAGGCACCAGACCGCGGCTAGGAGCGTGGGGTAGACTCCCTTTTTTGTCAAGCCAACTACTGTGCCTCACTGCGAGGTTCCGAGCCTGCCAAGCTATGGCTTAGGGGTGTTTTTATTTCCCCTGCCTGTCTCTGTATCTGTTTTTGTACTGTTACCACTGTTTAATCGGGATTAGGTCCCTGAACTGAATGATTGTATATAATGTACATACTGTTTTGTCACTGTATATATATATGTATGAAAAGTCTTTTTGCATACAGACTGTCACCGCTCATTGGAGATTGTTTATTTACTGTATTGGCTTCCACCATGCCCCTGTACTCTGTATTACTGTCTTACTGTTAAGCAAGCCTTCGGTAATCTCGGATTACTGGCCGGTTACGGTGCTAAACCCATAGGGGCGGGTTTGGGTCGCGACATCTTCTATCTTCTCTTCCTTTTCCCACTTCTCCATGAGTGGCTAGGTTATTCTTTTCTAGGGTTTTGATGAAACCCTAGCCATGTAATAGGATTTTTCATATGTTTTGATTGTGATTCGGTTTGAATCAATATATGGATGTTTTAGAAGTTTTAATAATCATTCTTTTCATCTCTTCAAGTATTTTACTCTCTGTGATTGTTTAATGCTTTCCATACATTAGTTTTCTTTGTGTTTGTGCTCAAAGTACGAGATGAGTCATGCTACGAGAGACGGGTTGTGCTGCTACCGTAGTTTAGAGCAAACGCCTCGTGCTAATCGGGATGATTCGTGCCTGTACGTTGAATCCAACAACCCTCTTGATAAATATTTCAAACTTGTAGTTGTGAAATATTGGGTGTTTCAAACCAGATTGCAATTGATAGCCAATGTTTAATCTCGTTTATATGGTTAGTGGTGAATTGTTTGCCTTAGGATTTTTCCCAAAAATTAATATCTCAAACCTTAATTTTAATTATCAATTTAATTCCTTAATTTCATTTAATTCCTTTTTAGTCATAAAATCTCTCAATCTTTTTAATCAAAATTAATTTAGAAAATTAGCGATTAAATTAGTCTAATTTCACAATTGTCCATATGGATTAATACCTGGACTTGCCATTATTCTAAAAGAATTTGGTATAGTTTAGTGTTTATTTATTGTGTGTGTAACGACCATCAAATTTCGACACTGTTGCCGGGGACTTCTGGCGAAATTAATTAATTTAAAGTTATATTCTTATTTTACTTTTTAGTTTAGGATTTTATGCTTTCGTGTTGCTAAGTGTGCAGAGCGTTTGAAAGTAAAAGCTATCACCGAAGTGCAAGCGGAGCCAATCGAGCTTTAAAAAAAAAAAAAACAAACCGCAGCACTAAAGTGTTTAAAAAAAGAAGCAAACACTCGCAAGCAAGGCACCAAAGTGCTACAAAGAAAGACAAAGCTCAATTGGAGGTTGGAGACAACGTCTACACGTCAAGCACCCACAAAATGAGTAAAGCGTTTTGTTAAATCGCTGTGAGTATTCTCTCCTTTGGTATTTTTGCTTACATAACTTAGTTCACAGAGTCAGAACTTAGTGTGTGTGAGTGAGTAGTGTATGCATGGGTGCCGCCCTGAATTGTGGAGTTTAGACCTTGAACTAGAAAGGATTCTTAGTAAACTTAGAGCCTCTGTCCGTGTTCCTAGGCTTGTATATTTATATCCATACATTGAACCAATAGAGATGGAAAACCCGAATGGCCTAAATTGGCCCAACCAGACCCTTAAGGATTACTTCACACCTACAGCATACACATCACCTCCATGTATCTAACTACCCGACACCACTGCTGTTCATTATGAGATTAAGTCCAGCACCATACAAATGCTCCCATCATTCCATGGACTAGCTTATGATGATCCTTATAAACATTTGAATGAATTTTTGGAAATTTGCTTTACAGTGAGGATCCATAATTTCACAAATGAGGCCTTAATGTTGCGATTATTCCCATTCTTATTAAAGGACAAAGCCAAACATTGGCTGAACTCCTTACCTGCTAATTCAATCACAACTTGGGACCAATTACAGAAATAGTTCTTAGAGAAGTACTTTCCCATCGGTAAAACCAACCAACTTAGGCGAGCCATCACCAATTTTGCTTAAATTGATAGCGAGCAATTTCACGAAACATGGGAGAGACTTCGTGACCTTCTCCAACAGTGTCCCTACCACCAAGTGCCTGATTGGCAACTTGTTCAGACTTTTTACTATGGCTTAACTGAGCCTCACCGCCAAATGATGGATTCATCTTGTGGTGGGACATTCATGTCCAAAAATGACGCCGAGGCATGGCAATTATTTGAGAACTTAAGTGATAATTCCCTTCACCATGCCTCCGCAGCTCGGTAAGTCCGGCAACCAGTAGTTGGAGCCCCAAAGAGAGGGGGCATTTATGAGGTCGGGCAAAACCTAGAATTAGCCCAACAAGTAGAGGCATTGTCCCACAAAATGAACCAATTATTAGCTGCGGGACATGCCCCTACATAGCAAGATCAGCCTCAATTTCACGAGGTGTGTGCTATTTGTGCGAGCACTGCTCATGACTTGAGTGAGTGCCCTTTGGCATCACAATTTCCGGAGTTAGTCCAAGAGCATGTGAATGCGGCTCAAGGATTCTTTAACTCGGGTAATGACCCATACTCCAACACATACAATCCAGGATGGAGAAATCACCCTAATTTTTTATGGAGACCTCCTTCACAAGGCACTTCTTACAACCTTCCACCACCAAGACAGAATTTTAATAATTTTGCCAACCAATCTTCCTACCGACCACTACAACCTTACCGACCCCCACAACCTTACCGGCAACGACAACCCTCACTTGTTCCTCAAGGCAACTCTGCCTTTGAGACTCAGGTGTTAGAAGTTCTCTCATAACTTAAGGGGTTAGCACCAGTAGTTCACTCCCACACTCACTCCATTGCCAAGCTAGAGGCCCAATTAGGTCAAATGGCTAACAACATGAATAGGAGAGAAGAGGGAAAATTACCGAGTTAGACCGTGGCCAACCCTAAGGGTCAATATGGGGCAGAGGGTTCGGGTGGGAATGGAAAGCACCATGAGCAGGTACAAGTTATGATTACCTTCAGAAGTGGGAGGGAGTTAGAGCCTCGGCCAATTGCGCTTGATGCAACTAGAGCTAAGAAGGGTGACCACGATGGTACACCCAATGAGAGCAAGGGTGAGAGGGAAACACCTAAGAGGGATGATTTAGTCCCTAGTACTTCACATGAGCTTAAGGTACCGTATGTGCCTAAGGCACCCTTTCTCTAATGCCTTGATACACCGTCCCCTTTCAATAAGAAGGCAGCATCCATGGAAACAATGATGGAGGTCTTTAAACAGGTAAAAATCAACCTCCCCCTATTGGAGGCGATTAAGCAAGTACCCTCCTACGCTAAATTTCTGAAGGACCTTTGTACGCAAAAGTGTAAATCTAGGACACACGTGTCCCAAAAGGTCATACTCACAGGGCAAGTAAGCTCCATCTTGTTGAACGACGCACCCCCTAAGCTTAAAGACCCTGGTGCCCCAACCATTGCATGCATTATAGGGGCCATTTCATTGATAGGGCCTTATTAGATTTAGGGGCTAGTGTCAATTTGTTGCCGTAATCTGTGTACGAAGAATTTGGGCTTGGCGAGTTGAAGCCCACTACTGTTACTCTCTAGTTGGCTGACTGGTCCCTCAAAGTGCCACGTGGCATGATTGAGGATGTGCTAGTGAAGGTTGATAGGTTTTACTTTCCTATTGACTTTTTGGTTTTAGATGTGGAACCGGTAGCTAGTTCTAGGAAACAAATCCCGGTGATCTTAGGTTGACTTTTCTTGGCTATGGCCAATGCATGCATAAATTGTCGTACCGGGGTTATGGAAGTTTCATTTGGGAACATACAAGTGAAACTTAATGTTTTCCAAGCATCCCAACAACCCCATGAGAGAGAAAAGTGCTTATTTGTGGATGTTGTGGATGGCATTGTGGAGGAAGCTTTACCCTCCATTCTTGTAGAGGACCCTTTAAAGGCTTGTATAGACTGGCCTTTTTCCGTGCCCTGCCTTTTGGAAAGGGTTTGAAAAGAAGGCCTCACAGTTCGGACTCCCGCGGTTCTGAATTTAGTCTCACAAGTGGAATGTGAAACTGATAAACACCAAAGAGTCTAAATCCGGCAAACCTTCTTGGAAAATCGATTTTAAATCAAATAATGCCAAAATTGGACTGTTTTTCCAAATACAGAGTCGCCACCTAAATATTTTATTTTGGAAAAATTTAAGAAACCCTGACTCGTGCCAAAGGCCACGTGTCCGTCATCACCAAAGTTGCCTCGGCTCGGGAACATAGGTACGAGAGGGGAAGGTCCTGAAATAAGCACCCCCGCTCGCCCAATCAAAGATCGGCCTCTACTAATCATGATATGATGTTTTATAAAGATTATGTGTTTTTATTCCAGTTATTAGCTAACTTTACTATGTGACGCACACAAGCAAGTATAGACTAATTGAGTTGCAAGACTTGGAACAATTCAACTCATGTTTATTTGCAAAAATGGTTTGAATTTTGCCACCCTCAAGTGGGCTTAAAGATGCGGATTTGCCACCAAACGTAGTGGGCTTAAAACAGGATTTGCCACAACAAAATGGGCTTAAAACTTACATTTGTTGAATCGTTCTAATTCAAGCAACAAGCCTTCATCCACATGCATTCATGCAGTTTAGCATTTAAGCACATAGCCTCATGGAAAGCATGCGAATCATGGTAATATTCACACTCATGCAAGTATGCTAAAGCATAAAGACTTACCGAGTACTCCAAGCCAAAATAGAAACTAGTTAGAAAAATGCATGATCCTAACTATACAAGATGTCTAATGCAACACATGCAATAATGCAGTTAATAGGCTCGGCTACTAATATGGCATATGATTCAATTTGAACAACATGTGTTTAAGCACGTATTCAAAGAAGATATTAAAATTGCAATGCAGTTTGAATGATACGCCAAGCCTCGGTGCATGCAAGACAAATGAATGGATGCAAACATGCAAGCATAATATATGCTAATCAAAACATGTCCTTAATCTAACCATCGAAAGCGATTAAATAAAAGGGAGAAAGACGTGGGGTTGGAAGACATACACACACGCACGCACACTTATTACAACATTGCGCCCTCGTGAAGGAGGGTCCGAATAAATAAGCTAACTAGCTACGCTAATTAAGCTAACTATTACAAACTAAAACTAATTAATTATTCTAGTTAACTAATTATTATAACATAATATTTAACTAACTATTCTAAGCTAATTTAAATATTACAAATCAAATTAATTAGCTAAACACTTTAACTAACTAATTACAAATCAAGCAAATTAGCTACCACTGATTAACTAAATAAAGAAGTTAAATGGCCTCGAGGGGCGAGGGATGCATGCATGCTTGGCTTCTCCCCCCAGAAATGCAACCGCCTTATCATTGCAGCCTCTGTTTGCACATATTTGACCACTGAAAATTGTGCCAACTCCCAGAACACCTCTGATCCCTTTCAGGAGCACATAGAGCAACCTTTTTCATTGATGGCTGGTCGGCTACCAATGGTGGCCGTTGGCGACCATTGGTGGCCGGTCGGCCACCCCTTCCCTGAACTTCCTTTTTTGCTGCAACAGAGAGCAAACAGAGGCAAAATAGTGTATTCTCAAGGAGTGTATGTACTGCTACCCTCCTTATCATCACACAAGATCAAAGGAGTGTAGCTCTTGGCCCTCAAACCATCAACCAAGCATTTTCCATGCACGATGGCTAAGGAACAAAGCTTGTACAAGCTTAATAAGTGCAAAACAAGACTCAACAAAACCACTACCCTATCATGCATGATCAAAGGTGGTGGTGACCAAGAAAAGTGGCATGTTTCATCACTTTGAGTATGAAACGTCCCATTTTTCCCGTGTTCGAATTAACGTCCGATCCGAACACATGCTATGCAACACGAAGATGCTTTATCTTGCCTCTTTTACTTGTTCATTTTTGTTTACTCATTTTACATTACCAATCCATTCTTTAACCAGTTAAGTCCATTGGTGAGTGTCCTCTAAATAAAGAAGTGTTAACCAAATGATGATTTAAGGCAAGAGAGAGTTCATGCCATTGATAATGAACCCTTAAAGAGGATTAAACCATTAAGCAATGAACTCAATCTCAAGCT